>PVJH01029366.1:0-26112 GCA_004026705.1 Nesogale talazaci
CACTTTTGTACATTGGTTTTCCTCATAGTTCTCAAAACACTTGTTTTCTACTTGAACTTCTGGTATCCACTCCTCATTTTCCCCTCCCTTCCCTTCCCCCTCCCCCATGAACCCTTGTTAATTTATACATTATTATTATTTTGCCTTATCTTATACCATCCAACGCCTTCCTTCACCCACTTCTCCGCTGTCCATCCCCCAAGGCGGAGGTTAGATGTGGAACCTTGCAATCTGTTCTGTCTTTCTACCCCACCTTTACTTCACTCTCCCATTATCACCCTTCTCACCACTGGTCCTGAGGGGTTCTTCTGTCTTGGATTCTCTGTGTTTCCAGTTCCTATCTGTACAAGTGTGCATCCACCGGTCATGCTGGATTTGTAAGGTAGAATTGGAATCATGATAGTTGGGGAAAGAGGGGAGAGGAGTAAAGAACTAGAGGAAAGGTGTATGCTTGCCATGCTGTGCCCTGACTGCCTTGTCTCCTCCAGGAGCCTTCTGTGAGGAAATGTCCAGTTGCCTACACATAGACTTTGGATCCCCACTCTGCACTCCCCTCATTCACAATGATATGATATTTTTTGTTTTTTGATGCCTGATAGCTGATTCCCTCAACACCTTGTGATCACCCAGGCTGCTGTGATTCTTCCATGTGGGCTTTGTTGCTTCTCAGATAGATGACCACTTGTTTATCTTTAAGCCTTCAAGGCCCCAGACTCTTTATCTCTTTATACCCGGGCACCCTCAGCTTCCTTTGCTACTTTTCCCTATGCACCTGCTTTGTCTACAGCGAATAGACTTGTCTTTTATTGATTATGAAAAGACACTGGACCATGTGGCTCATAACAAACAATGAACAACCTTGAAATAAATGGAAATCTCAGAACCTTTCTTGGTTTATGTGGAACCCATACATGGACCAAGGAGTAAGTGTGAAAACAGAAAATTGTTTAAAATGCATGGCTTAAAAATTCAGGATTCTTCTGCTATTTTATTCAATCTGTATGTTAAGCAAATAATTCAAGAAGTTGGACTACACAAAGAAGAGACAGAAACAGGATTAGAGGAAGACTTGTAAGCAAACTGTAATATGCAGATGATATAACCTTGAAGGCTGAAATGTGAGGAGGAGTTAAAACACTTTTTGAAGATCTAAGACTGCAGCTTTCAGTATGGACTGCAAGTCAATGTAAAGAAGAAAAGATTCCTCATAACTGGACTAACAGATAACATTATGATAAACAGTGAAAACATTTGAACCTGGAATGCGAACTTATTTGGAAAGAAGGCCTTTGTAGATGTAATCAAGGTAAAATGAGATCATGGTGAATTAAAGTGGTCCTAAATCCAAAGACATGGAACTTAGCCATTTTTCTATAGCCATTTTATTCCTCATGCTTTCATTCATTTCTTAGGGATGCCATAATAAAGTAGCACAAAAAAACTGGGTGGCTTCTAACAAGAGAAATGTATTCTCTCTGTGTTCTGGAGCCCAGAAGTCTGAAATCAAGATGTTGGCAGTCAATTCCCTGTGGAAGTTCTGAGGGAGAAGCTTGTCCATGGGTCTTTTCTACCTTCTGGTGATTTTCAGAAATCTTTGGGGTCCTTGGCTGGTATATGTATGACTAGCAACTTTTTTCTGTGCCTGAGTTGCTCTGTGTCCTCCCACAGCCTTATTATAAAGACACTAGTCTTGGCAACTTGATTCACTATAACCTCAACTTGACTGCATCTGTAAGAACTTTATTTCCATATAAAGTTACATTCTCAGTACTGAGGATTAAGATATTATATGTAATTTTAAGAGGCACCTTTTAACCCACAAAAACAGCCTTTACCTTCTTTGATGCTATCGTCTATATTAATGAAACATTTTCCACTCCTGCCTCATCATGCTGTATGGAACCCTGTTGTGTTTCTTTCTCTCCCTCTGGAAGCCTTAATGACACTGTGGTTAAGCAGCCAACGGTTAACCTAAATGCCATTTATTCAAACCCATGAACTACTCTGCAAGAGAAAAGATATGGCAATCTAACTCCATAAAGAGGCCAGATTTGGAAACCCTATAGGGTAGTTCTCCCCTGTCCTATAGGGTAACTATGCATTGGAATGGAATCCACAACAATGCCCTTTTGTTGTTATTTCCTTTCTTCCAACTTTGGACTCTTAATTTTAATTAAACCTGTCATTAACATGAAGGGTTTCTTGTGCTGAAAATGTTGCTGGTACTTCATTTTGAACAAAGTGAATATGGGAGCACATTTTAAGAGATCTCCATCTACGTATCTGATCCCTTCATGTCCTTTTATATTGCCTTTCTTTATCTTTGACTTGAGTGTGACCCATGACTTGTTTCTAGTCAACAGACTGTAGCAAAGGTGACGAGTTATTGCCCTGATGATTTTATTATATGACTAAAGACTTCCTTCCTAGCTGTTTCTTTCTTCATTGGTGGCTTTGAATAAACAAGGTGTCAAGAGTGCTATGGCCAAAAAGAAGCAAATTCTTCCAATAATCTGAGGAAATTTATAAGCAGATCAATCTGTCATTCTCAAAATTTTTATCAGAACTCTAATCTGACTGACAACTCAATTGTTGCTTTATGAGGCACTAGAGAATCCAACTAAGTCGTGCCTGAGATTTTGACTCATAAAATCTGTGATATAGTAAATGGGCATTTTCACGTGCTGCTAAAATTGTGTAAGTTTATTATGAAGAAATAGAAAAAATATAGTTTGCCTTCCCACTGCTGTATTTTAGTAAATGTTGCTATTCAGTTAAGTCAGTAGGAAATTGTGAGATCATGTTTGCTTTCAATTTTTGCACTTTAAATTCTGTTGCAATCCACTGTGCACATATGGACATTGAAAGTTGTATCCTAATTTCCTGATCCTTAAAGTCACCACCACTAACTGTCACAAGTTGCCTTTGAGTTGATTGTGTGCCAGAGTAGTACTATGCTTGATCATGTTCTCAGAATTGAATCACCAGGCATTTCTTTCTATATCCCTCTTCCAGGTGGACTTGAACCACTTATATTTTGATTGAAAGCAAGCCTTTCAACCATTTGTACAATTGAGTGGCTTTTATCCTTAGAACAGTGGTTCTCAATTTTAGCATTCATCAGAATCAAACGGGCTTAGAGAGTATGTACAAGTCCAGCTTGCTGAACCCCAGTCCGGGAGTTTCTGATTCAGTGGATCTGGATGAAGCCCCATAATTTGCATTTGTAACAAGTCCCCCAGATGGCACTCTCCTGGACCAACACTTTGAAAAACACTTCTATCACTCATCTTTATTATAATTATTTCTATGGCCTTCATTATATAGTTATTTTATTTTGTTTTTATTTTTCTGTCATTTACTCTGCCCCTTTTCAGACGATGATTGATATTGTAAGCAACTGAAATTTCTGGGCTCTAGCTGGTAGTTGCCATGGCAACACACATAGGCTTGTTCAAAGTCTGTGGTCCTGAATGAACACGGCACCAGTGGAATCGCTGGCATAAGTGATTTGTAAGGGTCTGGAGTGCTCTTTCCCAAGTTGTCTGCTTTCTCCTGTGCCTTTATTCCCGGTTCTTTCCTTTTTTTCTTTTGCCTTTTGAGTCCTGCCCAAGAGTCTTTTCAAAAATAGGACAACGACAAAACCTTATATGTATGTCATTCTTCAAATTGAAGCAACAAACAATACCAGTTCCAGCACAAATTTTCATTTTGTGTAGCAACCCTGTGTGATATTTGCTGCGTAGTTATTATTATTCCACTTACAGATAATGACACTAAGAGTCCATGACACTGAGAGGTGAAAGTCAAGGTTACACCAGGAAAAGAGTGGCAGAGCCAAGTATGCAACCCCAAACTCCTGCTTTCTGGATTGACCCTGTATTTCACAAGGCCCTGGATGAAAACTGGTCACACAATCAGAATGTTAACTGAAGACAGTTTAATAACGGAAGCCACGGAGACATTCCTCTGGACTCCCAAGTAACCTAGAGGCTCAAGAGGAGCGCATAGTTAACAGAACCTAGGAAGAAAGAGCTATCTATTGTTGTAGCTATTGAGGGAAGCCACAGAACGGTAGTGGTGGCCTCTCATTGAGTGATACAGCCATTTGTCACTCACAAGTCAACAAGATAAGGACCCTAAAAATAATCACCACATTTTTCTCTCCAGAATACAACAGATGCCTAAAATGGGGAAGAGACTATTTGTCTCAGGGCTGTCAGAGTAACAGGCCATTGCAATTTCTGAATATGAAAATTGGATAATAGGGAATGTGTACCTGAAGTGTCATAAAGGGCAAATTGAAAGGTGAAGAGCTAGAGGCCCAAGGATTAAGCAAAATGATGAAACAGAATTTATATTCATATTGCAGTGGCCTTGAAAATAACATTAGGAAAGAAAAGATGCCTGAAAATTGTGAAGGGGTGTCCCTCTTCCATTCCCAGGACATGTCATTTGTTTTTGAAAATTGCATTACTCTACCTAGATATTTAATATTGACCTAGAAGTTCTTTTCATTCAGCAGGTTTTAACTGGGATATGAGTGACTTTTTAAAATCTTGCTTTGAGTTCTTGAAAAGGCAGCTTACAGAAAAGGGAAAATAGCAGGGGAATAGTGGAATGAGGGACAGAAACTGATAAAGGGCATATTATATGTACAACTATCATCAGGAGTGTCTGGCATTCATTTCCGTGAACACGTTTTAGGAAATAACTTAAAACACATGCCTCAGAATGTCACTGGATGGACAATTGGGTTGCTATATTTATACACTACCTCTTGAGCACCATTGCTTGAGAGAGTGTCAATTAGTGACACTTACAGCTTGGCATGGGCACATGCGCATGCACAGTTGTCTTTCAGGTGCTGGCAGAGGGAAGTCCTAGGGCTCAATGAAATGAATAGGGGAGGGGCATTGGCAGCACCTGCTATATTGTCATTTGCAAGATTGTGCTCATCATCATTATGGTCTCTTCCCACTTGATGCAGTGCCCTTTCCAAATGGACTCTTTTGGATTATACAAAAAAAAAATCAAGCCAGCATAGTTGTTTTCAAAGATCTGGCACTGTTGGATGGATATTATACTGGGCAGTGGATTTTGTAGTCAAAAACAAGAGGTGAATTTTGATAGTTGTTAAGGTTCCAGGGGGAAAATTTACAACATATTACCAAATAGGCAGGGCATCAATGTAACCCACCTATGCATTGCCAGTTGACCAATAATCTGCACTCACAACTCTGTATGTTGTCAATCAAAAAGCAAAAGAGGAGTACAACAAGCAAGGAAAGAAGCCATCAGTCATTGTAAAATCTGTTTATTGTTCTGATCTGACAGCAAAATATACCTCATAGCTTGAACTGGACTCCTCTGAAAAAACAAACATTTCAATGTGGTACCATTTTCCATGAAGAATCTGTGCAGTCCATCACCTCCTGCACACCCTTGTACTTCACTAAGCTTGTACCTTCAAATTCACCAAGGCTATCTGCCCTGCATTGCATTCAGAACACCCAGCATGATTCGCAATCCACACAGACACAAGGTTTAAAAAATAAGGCAGAGAAGCATTTTCTGTACCACACCATGCTGAATTATTTACTCCCAGCCTGGGATTCAGAGAGCTACTTTTTTTCTGAGCCTTGGATTTTACTGCAACACAAAGAAAGAAAATAAGTAAATAGGGAGAGTGAGGAAATAAATTCCGTGGAGACCTACTGGCATGTGAAGTATCATTTTAAATAGAGCCTGGTGCTGAAGTAATTGTATCATTTTAGAGTGTAATACTAATATGCTCACAACCCTGGCTAAATACTGGAGCAAAGCACAATTTTGGAGCAATAAATTGCCAGTCGTGTGTATAAAAAGTCAAGGAGAACTCTAAAATTGTGTAGAATAATTTAATTAAGTATCCCCAAATTTAGAAACAACTCCAAAATAATCTCTTCAAGAATTTGTTTTGCAAAAGAATAATAGATCCAGATAGTTGCAATGAGAATGTATCCATGTTTTTCCTAAGATCAGAATAAGGAAAGGGGATACAATATAGGTTGGGAGCTATTTACTTGTTTATAAAAGAAAAAAAGTCTTTTTTTCCTTTTGGGATTTCTGTCACAGAGAGATGGCATGAATATTCGCAATGTTTCCTAAAACCAAACCAACCAAAAAAAGCAAGGAAAACCTTGTAGCCCAGTAATCAAGTGTGACATGGAGCAACTCTGTGTGTCAGGTAGAACATCCCTGTCAAGTTTTTTAGGCTGTAATCTATACCAAAAGAGAGACCACATCTCTCTCCTTGGGGAGCAGCCGATGAATTTGAATGGATGACCTTTGGGTTAGCAACTCAGAATGAAGTCTGTATACCACCAGGGCCCCACTATGTATATTTAAAAGGGCTTGAAGTCATACTTGTATTCCAATAGCCATAAAGTAATCTTAGTTTTGTCTCTCAATATCCTTTTCCATTTATTCTGAAGGGTCTCTAGATTGAATTGTATCTTCTCTGAATGCTGAATTCTATACCTGTGAATGTGACCGTCTGAAAATAGAGGCTCTCTTTTTATGTATATGAGGTCATATCAATGTATAGTGGATTCTAAACCGAATCACTTCTGTGGTATAAACAGACCAGCATACAGAGAGACAAACAAATGTGAGAAGGCACATTCCCTGTGAGGGTAATCTACAAGTCAGGGAACGCTAAGGAACAAAGTAATCCCTGGGGCTAAGAGCAAAGAGGCAATTAACATGACCAAGATCTTGACTTGGAATTTTAGACTCTAGAATTTTAAATAAATCTCAGTTACTTAAAGCCACTCACTTGTGGTGCAACAGGATTAGGTAGACAGACGATAAACTGCTTTCTCATCTCTCTTGCCCTTTGCTAACTGGAATGAAAATAAACAGTACTCTCTGAATCTGGTGATGTGAAACTCTCACCATTTTCCTGTGAATAGGGCTTTGAGGGCTTTGAGATCTTCTGCCCTCACCAAAGGCTGGGACTCTCCTTAACTGGTTCTTTTGATGTACCACCTTGAGTCATAACAAATCCCTATTTCCTCAATCTCCTGCTATCCCTCTGGATTTACTGTTAACGTTAGTGTCTGGAAATCATTACACCATTCCAAATAGGCTCTCTCCCCTTTTCACCCACCATCATGCAATCTGTCCATTCCAGATATGAGATGGACAGTAATTGACTTATCTCCTTATCCAACCTTGAGTAATACATAGTATCCCTCTAAATGGTCCCAAAGTCATTCTCCCTTGAGCTGAGGTAAAGAGGGAAACACTTCCCATTCTTTTCTACAGAACTTTCACAAATAAATCATATCCGTAAAATCATATTCTGAATTGCACAAAATCACTCTCTCTTAATGCTAGTCCCTTTTTGCTATGGGAAAGAGTCACAAAACTTATCAAATTTTGGTCATTTTTGTTTGGTTTTTTGTTTTTGGGTTTTTTTTGAGGGGGGACATCACTGCCCTCTGGTGGGAGTATGAGGCCCAGCCTTGCTCCTCAAGAGCTGCTGCTGGATTTAAACCACCAAGCCAGTGGGCCGCAGTCCCACACTCAACCACTACAGCACCGGGGCTCAGCCCAATTTCGGTCATTTTTAAATGCAAACTCTATAGGAAAGTCTATCTCACAAGTCACTTTGGGATCTAACTTCCATTTGTGTCTCAGCATGTATTTATATTTTATCAAGTAATTACAATATGAAAAGTATGAGGAGGGTAGCTTTTCAGTCAAAAATTGGAAACACCCCCTCCCCCCCTCAGCTCAGCAATAAGGAACCCTTAGCTGCTCTTTTTGGATTTTCAGAAGATACCTAATTACTTTTTACTCAAAGGTTTCATTTGTTAACAGCATTCATTGGGGAACCACTAGGTACTTCCAAAATAGCTCTGGTGTGTACAGTACTATCCTGTTTTTCCCTCCAGAAAAAGAACTTTAGATATATAAAAAGAGAGTCTTGACTAAAGCTTTTACTGTTTTAGAACTTGAGAAAGAATTGTATGAGTCATTGTGCAACCAGTCAACCTAATAAGTTTGTTACCAATATGAAAACATGATGCAACGTAATAATTTGTTTCTGTACCACAAGTGGTAACTTTCTGAAACCTCTGGTCTGTTGGGCCATTCACTGAAGTGTGTACCATTACTATCTGTGATATATATTATAAGAGGGAAGGAAAGTCTAGGCATACGACCATTGAGGCAGAAAGTAAAAACTATCAGGAGCCATAAATGTTACCAAAGCTGGAAAGGCACAAGGAGATTGTTGGATTAAAGCATGCTGTCTGCTAGGATCTCAGAAGAATTAATGTCCCAGAGACAAGAAGAACTTGAAGTAAAAGCAGAGTTGCTGCATCTTGAAGTATTCTTTTTTGCTCATTTTTCAAACATGAGCCAACCCCATAAAGAGGATGCCCATGTTGGAGATAGGTCATTTGTCTCAGAAAATCACAGAAACCTACTGCCTTCTGGAGCGTCCACCCATAGACGCATGTGATCGCACATAAAGACACA
Source organism: Nesogale talazaci (assembly GCA_004026705.1). Classification (NCBI taxonomy): domain Eukaryota; kingdom Metazoa; phylum Chordata; class Mammalia; order Afrosoricida; family Tenrecidae; genus Nesogale; species Nesogale talazaci. Next base: position 8,533 of record PVJH01029366.1, read on the forward strand.
TACACATGAGGCTAAATCAAAACGTATTGCTATCAAAGGTCCAGGTCATGCTTGCATGGGTTTATTGCAAAAATCAACATGGCTAAGATACTTCTGTGATTAGTTGGTGGCTTCAGCACAGCTGTTTGTGTAGTATACCTTTCTAAGACTCTTTGGGGTGCCTTCAAATTTAAGTTTTCTTCAAAATAAAGCCTTTCAAGGGAATCTACTGGGCCATTTTAGTTAAAAGAAGGGAGACCAGCTCAGAAGGTTTTGGTGATTGCTTTCTGGTGGTTCTGTCAGGTAAGCTTTGGACTGTTAACCACAGGGCTGGTGGTTCAAACCCACGAGCTATCACATGAGAGAAAGATACAACTGTCAGCACCCATAACACGTACAACCCAATGTAGGGTCTTATTTGTGTGGGTATGTGTGTGTTTTGTTCATTTTATTGGGGACTCTTACAACTCTTGCTATATTCCATTCATCAATTGTGTCTTACAATTTTAGTCAACTAATATAGTACATATATTGCCAACATTCTTTTCTAGACATTTACTTTCCATTGAGTCCTTGGGATCAGCATCTCTTCCCCACCCCCACTCTTGTGGCCCCTTGATAGATTATAGATTGCTATTATTTTCATACCACACGTTGACTGCTATCTCCCTTCCTCTCTGGTTTGTTGTTCTTTCCCCTGGATGGTGTGTGTGTGTGTGTGTGTGTGTGTGGTTATGTGTCATTAATTGAGATCGGTATTCCCCTCCCCACCTCTCTCCCTATTCTCCTACCCTTCTGGTATTGCTATATCCATTCCTGTTCCTGGGTTCCATATGTTGTGAGATTTATCTCTTGTCTCTACCTATGTATATTCTCTGGTACACTCCAGAGTGGGAAACAGCACTGGGCTCATGGTAGTGGGGCAGGGGGAGGGAAGACCTCAAGGGATCAGAGGTTGTGTTAATCTGGGTAGACTAGAGAAACAAATTCATAAGCCCTCATATGTGTATACAAAATAGTTTTATATATAAGAGGGATGGTACATCCCAACCCAGTCCAATCCAAGGTCATAAGTACAATAGTAGCCCATATGTTTAATACCAATCTGTGAAGTTCTCTTCAGACCCAAAAAGTACATGTAATCATGCCAAGACAATCACAGGCCAGTGGGTGTGATTGTGTATCTTGTGTATGCAGGGGCAGTAGAAGCATCTCAGCACTGGCAGGTGTCTCCCCATGGCTCCTCCAGTTTCCAGGGCTCAGGGTTAATCAGCTGTATCCGGTGGCAGTAGAAGCATCTCAGTTCTAACAGAGGCCTCTATGTGGCTTCTCAAGCCTCTCAGCATGGGCAACAGTCTCTATGTGGTGTTTGCAGCTTCAGAGGTCTGGTTCCATCAGGGTAAGACCCTGTGGCTTCTCCTCCAGGATCTCTCACAGGTTGTTAGCCTTGTGTCTTATCAGTAGAGCATCTCCAAAGGACTGAGTGAGTGAGTCTATCACCTCCAAGTGGGAAATATGCCTGGATCTCCCAGAATTCTGAGGAGAAAGCCATGCCCACACAGAGGTCTCCTTAGCTATCTCCAGATTGTCAGGCTAGACTCCACCCCTACCCTCTTAATTCTCAGATTGACACCAGATTATCTGACTGCCAGAGAGGTATATTGCATGATTCATAATTACTCAACTGCACTCTGATTGACTCATTCCTTCCCTATAACCCTTCTATGGGGAGATGTTCCATTGTCTGTAGATGGGTTTGGGGTCTTCATTACACTCTACTCATTCTCACCAGTGCATTTTTGTTTGTTATTTGTTGTGAATGTTCTGATACCCATTGCACAGTCCCAATGAAACCTCATGTTTATAATGACTGGTGTGCTTCTTCCATGTGGGCTTCTTGCTTCAATGTTGAATGGCTGCTTGTGTTTAACTTCAAGTGTTTAAGACCCTAGATGCTATATCTTTTAATAGCCAGGCACCATCCCCTGTCTTCACCACATCTGCTTATATCCCCATTTTGTCTTCAACGATTGTATGTGGGGGGAGGTGGTGGTGGGTGGCCATCACAAAATACCAATCTGTTAGAGCAAAATGTTCTTTTATTGAGGGGGTACATGAGCTGAGGCCCAATTCCCATCTGCAGCTTCAGGTATTGCTTATAAATATATGTATATAGGCCAATACCTCTATTTTTTTGGATTAATGTACTGTATTTTTGGGACCATAACCTACACCTCACCATAAGACACACCCAGTTTTTAAAAAAGGAAAACAAGAAAAATATTCTGAAAAATAGTACCAGTATACTAAAATGTTCTGAGGTACCACACTTTCAGGCCATGAAATAGACCCTCATTTGTCCCCCGCTTTTTTGGGAGTGAGTGCATTTTATGAACTAAAAAACTCAATATTTACATAAGTATATACCTCTGTTAATACCCTTATCTATAACTCTGCTCCCTAGAGCTTCCTCTGTTTTATTTTCCTTGCTCCTGCCCTCAAATGACTTTCCCCCTACTTCCTCTCAGCTAGATTGGTGTTGCTCTAATACTCACAGGCCCTCTACACCCTCCTAGGTTTTGATTTTAAGCCCCTAGTTATTCCCCTATCCTTGGCTTTGTCTTCTCACTACACCCTTCTTCCTGACTCCTTCTTCCCCCAAGATCCTCCAGGGCCATTGACCCCATTGCTTTCACCTAAGCTTCCTTCCCATGTCCATCCCATATAAATAGGCAAACCAGCAATGCCTAATCCAAACAATAAGAAAGTATAAGATTACAAAAGAAAAGGAGAGGGAGGTGGGGGGAAGCCTGCCTGTATCTAGGTCTATCTACTGGCCTCCATGAAACCATGCCCCCTGGTCCTGGTGGAGATCCAGGGGCTGGCCCTCTTAGCCTGAAATCCATTCTTGGAAATCCTCAGGGACTCTGTGGATCAACTCTTCTCCAATTGCTGATCTGTTCTGCTCCAGTCCTGGTTTGTCTTGCTGTAGATATTCAGTCTACACTGTCTCCCTACCGTGTGTGTGTCCCATTATTGTTCTCTGTCACCATACACTCTAGTTAGGGGACAACCTCTCTGAGCCTTAGCGATTCCATGCAGGGACATCATCCTCTGTGTTTGGTGTGCCTATATGGAACTTAGGCAGACTGTACTTTTCTTTTTTTTTTTCCATCTTGGCTTGCTTCCACATGGGCATCATAAGTCATTTCCTTTCCCCCACCTAAAGGTCTAATGTCATTCTCGGTACACTTCCATGATGAGAGACAGGATGGTTCTGGTTGTTGCTAGCACTGTAACTCAGTCTTCTCATTCAGTACTCTACCTGGTTATGTCACTCTCCTGGTTTGGTGCACCAGGATGGGGTCTGTATGCACAATGCAATTCTGTGGAACAACCCATACTCTCCCACTAGGTGAGTTAGTGCCCTGTTCTCCCCATGCCATCCTCTCAGTTTCTCCCCACCCCTGTTCTCCCGCCCCCTTTCCCCTTCTTTATGTTGGATATACATGTACCTCCTTGCATTTGAGCTGGCCTCCCATGCCTCCAGTGCCATTGAACTGCTTGCGCCTAACCCCTGCATATTGCGTAAGTGTATTTTCTTGTATCCCTACTGAGCTGATTATATTTACCTCAGGTGACTAATGTTACATGTGTCCTTCATCCCTGGGATGAATTCTACCTAATTGTGGTGGATGATATGTATTATATACTTTCATATTCTATTGGCCAATATTTTATTAAGGATTTTTGCATCTATGTTCAATAGAGATATCAGTCTGTGGTTCTTTATACCTGTGTGGTCTTTGCCTTATTTGGGTATCAAAGTTTTATTGGCTTTGTAGAATGTGTTTGGATGTTTGCCATCCTTTTCTATACTCTGGAATATTTTGTGGAGGATCACAAAGTATTTGTCAACTTTTCCCTGAATACTTGGCAGAATTCCTCTCTGAAGTCATCTGGGTCAGGAGTATTTTGTTGGTAGCTTCTTGATAATCCTCTCTATTTATTCTTTCACTATAGGCTGACTGAGGTTCTTAATATCTGTCTGGGATAATCGAGGGAGGAACTGTTTTTCCAAGTATTTATCCATCCATGTCTTCCATAATTTTTAATTAATTAGAATACACAGCTTCATGGTACTTTGTGATTATATTTTTATCTCATTGGAGTGTGTATCTCCTATCCCCTGTTTTATCCCTCATCCTGACTATTGGTGCTTTCTCCTTCCTTTCCTTGGTTAGGTTTGCCCGTGGTCTGTCAATTCTGTTGCTCCTTTCATAGAAACAGCTTTTTGCTGCATTAATGTTTTGCATTGTTCTTTTGTTTTCCCAGTGATTTAACTTTGCCCTGATTTTTATTTCTTTTCTTTTGCTATTGGAGGAGTTTTTCTTTTGACTCTGCTCTAGTTGCAGGAGGTTTGTGATAACATCAGTCATAAGCCTCTCACCTTTTTTTCATGCATGCATTTATTGTATGTGAATATATTACTCTTGCTGCTCTTAATATTTTCTTTCTTCCCCTCAAGGTTGTATAGTTTTACTATTATGTCTTCGTGAGTTCTTCTTGGAGTTTCATCTAGTTGGAGTCATCTATACTTCCTGAAAGCATGTCTTATTCTCATTCATTAAGGGGGGGAAGTTTGCTTCCAGAAATTCCTTTGCTATCTTATCTGTCAACTTGTATGTTGTGTGCTGCTCTGGTAGACCAATTATTCAAATGCTATTTCTCTTCATAGCATCTGTCATTAATCTCAGGCTATCTTCTGCTTCTTTTATTTTCCTATTTGACTGTCTTTCTCATTCACTGAGGTTTGTTTGAGAGTCTTCAAGATCGCTAATATGGTTCTCTGCCTCCTCAAGTCTAAATGTAAATTCTGTAAGCTTGTGTGTGGCTTATGCTACCTCATTCACTAGCACTTGTATTTCTCTTAGCTGTGTGAATTTATCCCCTGTATTGTGGACTTCATCCCCTGCCTTGTGGACTCTATCTCTTGTATTATTGCATCCTTATTCTGTGTTGCTTCCCTCAACCTGTATATTTCTTCAAGCACTCTTTTGAATATTTCTTTTCATGACAGATCTGTGTCTGATTCTTCTACTGTGTTTTGTCCCTCTTTGGGTTTCTGTTATTGTTCTTGAGAGTGATGTAGTGTGTTGATGCTTCCTTGACTTGTTTGTGGCATTTGGTGCCATGTTTCTGGAGGTCAAGGCGCCCTGAAATCTTTCTCTGTGTTACTTATAAGGATGTTCCTAGGGGCTACATGTAACCTACTGTAGATGTGGGTAAGTGGTTCAGTGGCTAACAGTGGTGAGGTGTTTCAGTGACTGGAGTGTGACTGATGCCTGAATATATGTTCCTGTGCTGCTTTGAAGTGGTTTGTCAGGCCATGCTTAGCAGTCTCTTGTCTTGTTTTATTTAAAAACAATTTTTTTAAAGATGTCCAATAAAAAGCAAAGGTGAGGGAGGCCTTGTTGCTACTGGAGGGGGCTACTGATCAAGGGTTCTGGAACCAGAACTCGTGTGGGGAATTCATGCTTCTTCAAATAAAGAATGTACTTCCTCCTGCTCCTCACAATCCTGGGACAGCAGAAAGTGAAGCATCACCAGCAGAAGGGCACAAAAATGGTGTGGACAGGTGCAGGGGCTGGGAATGGGTGGGAGCTCTGAGAGGAAGCGCTGCAGGAAGCAAGATTGGTGCTGGAAGGAGCAGGCAGGTTCATAGGGAGTGCTCAGGTTCCAGAGTGGTAACTTGCATGAGCAGCTCAGCACAGGCAGGGTTACCTGAAGAGGGGTCTCAAGCAACAATGGGGGTGGATCTTTCCCAGGTGCAGGTCACCTAACTTGCTACAGGTCGACTGCAGATCTGCTTCTGGAACGCTTAGTGAATGGAAGGAGATACCTGGGTCTGGCAGCAGACCGCTGCCATGTGGATAGAGGGGAACCACAGGAGAAGGAGCCACTTTCCAAGTGGAGCACTGTGACTGGACAACTGCTGAAGGGGGCCCTACCACAGCTGAAGGCTTCTTGATGGGGCAGCCAAGAAGCTTCTGGTGTGGAGAACAGGCCTGGGGATGGGATGGAGCAATCAGTGATTGAAGCTACGCAGTGGTGGTGGCATGCAGGGGAACCTCAGCCAGATGTGCTGAGATGTTCCAAGGATTAGATCTCAGGGGCTCTATCTCTGGGCAGATGCATGTGTGTGAGTGGGGGAGGGGACTGTCCTAGGGTGTTCTCTCACTCACCAGAATCATTCCACTAGTAGTCCTGGACACCAGACCAACTATGCATGAAATAGCTCTCAGTATGTGCTGCTTACCTCAACCTTGTAGGGTCCTTATTATTTATGGGCTGCTCTGAGAGGGAACATCATCCTCAAAGCTTAGTGGGTCAGTATGCTGTTCTATCTGCCTCCCTCTCCCTCCTTTTCCTGCTAGTTTGCCCCCAAGAGGTCTGGGATGGGTAGATCTGCCATGCTCCCTAGGCTGCATCTCCTATACTATCTTCCTTAGTACATTATTCTGGGGAGGGATGTCAATGTAGGGCCCAACCTGACCCCGCAGATATCTCTGTTACTTTACTGCCTCATGCAAGTTTTAAGCACAGACATCAGTTGTGAAAATATTGAACTTTCAGGTAGTAATGCTTGAATCAAGGTACCTTGAATAAATGAAGGAGTGTGTGAATAAATGAGACGGGTTAGTGGAAATAAGTCTCACCTGTTGGATTACAGGGACATTTTCTTATCTAAATGATGATTATAATATATTCCTCTTCCTACTGTGATGTGCTATTAACACACCAGAAAATACATTTTCAAATACTTGATTTCTAAAGCATTATCTGCTAGATACACATTGTTGGGTGATGTGAACAGTTAATATGCTGACCTACTAACAAAAAGGTTCGGAACTTTGAATTTACCCTGAGGCACCTCTAAAGAAAGGCCTGATGATCTACTTCTGAAAAACCAGCTATTGAAATCAATATGAATTACACTTCTACTCTGATGCCTAGGGGGTTACCATGATTCAGAAATGACTGGGATGCAACGAGTTGGTGTGTTTGTTAGTTCCCAACCAGTCAATTCTGATTCATGTTTACCTACTATACTCCTGTACATGTAGAGGAGAACTCTTCTACCTATAGTGTTTACAAAACTGCAGCATTTTTAGATGTAGATTTCCAGGTCTATCTTGTGAGGTGCCTCAAACCACCTATCTTTAAGCTAAGCTGTTGAGCATTTAACCATTTGCATTACCTAAGGACTATGACTCTACTATCATTAATCATTATGCTGCCAGCATGATGGTAATAAGGGTCAAGCTCAAGGAAGTAGAACAATTTGCGAAGTGCTTTTGAATATTGTGAGGAAAAGTAAAAACTGGTATGGAAGGACAGAAGACTACATTTCTGCAAAGCCTTAATCTGCCAATGTGCAGGGAGAAAAAAATAATGCCCACCATTTGTCTCTGAATGCAAAAGAACTATGTTGCACCATCGGTGCCATGGAATCTTGAACAGATAGATATGGTTGGTCTCTCCCCAGAATGTACCTGTCATGTTTCAGTTCCCTGCTTAATGACCAAAGTAAGAAAAGAACACTGTCATGTCAATTACTGTGGAAGCTTCAGCATCCATATCATGTGATTGAAGTGTTAGACTGTTGGAAAACTTTCAGTTATAAGAAACTACATTTGGATGCCTGAAATCAAGATGGCAGAGAATGCTCACAGATAACATTTCCTGGAAAAATTATACAAAACCCAATAATCTAGGGGATGGCCAGGTGGATTTCTATTGGGAGCCTGAGCCTGAGAGATTAGGAACAAGTGTTTGCCTGGTGTGCTAATGATAACAATGAGGCTTACTGGCAAAATAGGTGAGGTACAAGTTCTAAGTTTCAAGGCATATTGTCGTCTGTGAAATATTTTTTCTTGCATTTCTCCCAGTGTCTCCTTCTCTTTTTATTGAGATACTTTCTTCCACATGGCTTTTACGATGCCACACTTCTGCTTACAGATTGTTCCTTATAGAGCTCTCCTATACAATTATCTCCTCATACTCCTCGGGCTTAATCTTTAGAATTATTGTCTCTCTCCCTCGCTCCCATGCTCCCCTTGGATACACTCACTCTCTTGATGGTCTCTCTCAATATCATGCTTTTCTATTCTATACACTGATGACCTCATAAGTAAGTAATATCTCTGTCCTCACTCCTAAACTTCAGGTGCATATATCTAACCAGCTACCTGGCATTTCCATCCGGTTGTTAATAGGCATTTCAAAAATAGACACATGAATAACTGAACTCCTGGTATTTTTCTCAAAACCCATTTCTCTTGAAATGTTCCTACTTCCCAATCTCAGATAATGTCAATTCCAATCTCCTAGTGGACTCAGACCATAAACGTTGAAGCCACCTGTGGTTTCCTTTTTTACCCTAAACAAAAAACTCATCAGAAAAGCCTGATGGACTGTCTTTCAAATATATATAAAAATCTTATCAATTATTAACAGCATCACGGCTACAACTCTGGTCAAAGCCAAGTTAATTTTATCTCTTACTTTGATTGCCTGGATAGTATCCTAACTGGTCTTTCTACTTATACCCTTGCCTTTTTTTCTAAATGCAGCAGCTAAGTTAATCCCATTAAGCTTAGGTAGAACACACCATTCCTCTGTTTATAACCCACTAGTGGCTTCAAGTCACAATAGCCCCAAAGGCTCTATATCTGAGCAGTCACTGCATCTTTGATACCATCTACCGCAATAGCCGAACAAAAAGACTTCTTGTTCTTAAATATTTCAGGCACACTTCTGCTTTCGAACCTTTGCATCTGCTGTTCCCTATGCATAGAATATTCTCTTTAAATATCCATATGGCACACTTCTTTATCTCCTTGAGATATATCTACAATTCAATCATTACTCCACCTTTGACACATCCCATCTCCCTTTTCTGGGAAAGGTACAGTCAGAATTCTCCATAGAAGCAAGTAGTAAGACATCATCTCACAAACTTTGAACATGCTCTAAGGTGAAACCAATCACTGGAAAAAGAACTTGGTAAGTAAAGGGACAATGAAAAAGAAAAATACCCCCAACGAGATGGACTGGCACAGTGACTGCAACAGTGGTGCAGGGTGGGGGCCAGAGTTTCGTTTTATTGTGCATAGGGTCTCTATGAGTCAGAATTGACTTGAGCTACCTAACAATAATAGCAATACTCTGTCCCGATTTTACTCCATGCCAAAATGTATTGTTATTTATCATATTAGGCATTGAAATTATTTAAATCGATGATCTGTCTGTGCCACGAAAGTGCTACATTCATGCATGTAGGGGGTTGGGCCTTTATTGTCAACTTCTTGTATTAAAAGACTGCTGGCATAAAGTATGTGCTCAATAAGAATGCTATGAAATAGCTATCTTGCAATATACCCAGTGCTTAGTAGTCTCATACTGTGCGGCTCCTCTTCATTGACCAGAAACTTAATGTCAGAGTCCTCCTTGTCCCTAACATTTTGTTCGTGTCATTGGCAATAACTTTCATTCAGCAACTAAATCCTTTCTCAACTACAATGTTCATCAATGTTACCTGGGCCATCATCCTCGTAAGCCATTATGCTATAGCAGTTGTGTCCACATAACTAGGTCTCAAATTCTATCAGGCGTTCCTACAACGAACTTGGAAGGACAAAATAGACATCGCAGATAATGTTCAGAATGGTTAAGACCATAGCATTTTACACTTGACCCTAGTGTTTGGAGAAATCTTGAGGTGAAAAATTAGTCTATCACTCTGGGATCAAGTCCCAATATTTTTGTTGCTGCTGTCAGTTGTCATCGAGTTGCCACTGACACATGACAAAGCCATGTATCTTTGAATCATATATTGTCCAGTCCTTCACTATTATACTTTGAATGTTTTTCTTAAGTGAATTGCCAGGATTTTATTCCTGATTTATCTGGGTCTGAAAGTTCCACTGAAATCTGTTCAACTGATAGCAACACATAAGCCTCAACTGGTATATGAATGGTAAAAGGTGATTAGAGGTACATTGGCCAGGAAAGGAACCTGAGCTTCCTGTATGGCTGGCTGAGGCTGTCATGTGCTAATGTTAATTTCATGATTGAGACGTGGGGGTGTTAATCAGGAGATAGCCATTGAGTAGCCATTGAGGTCTCTGTGTGGACATGGCTTTCTCCTGAGACTTCTGGGAAATCTCACAATATTTCCCTTCTGGAGATAAGAAGCTATCTCCCCCATTGTTGGGAGTTAATCACAGAGACAATGAACTACAGACAAGACAAGATGGCAGTGTCCCAGGAACAGGAGGAGCCAGAGGAGAAGCCAAACAGCCTTACCCTGATGTAACCAGACCTCTGAAGCTGGAGAAGTCATGTGGAGACCTCTGCCAGCGCTGATTTGCTTCTACCACCACTTGATACTGTTGATGGACTTTGAGCCCTGAAAGCCAGGAGCCATGAGGAGACCCCTGCTGGCACTGAGACTCTGCATCCACTTACCTGTGACTTTCTGAGTTGGAAGGAGATTTTATAGACTGGTATCGGGTATATGGGCTAATATGGGACTTATGACTTTGAACTGGACTGGGGTAGGATGCTTTCTTAATGTCCTATTCCTTTTGTATATAAACCGTACCCTTATATCTATATGCAAGTCTATTAGTTTGTTTCTCTAGTTTCCCCGGACTAACACAATGGCCAAAATGACACGACTGAACCATCACTGCTCCCATCTGATACCTCTTAGGAGTACATTGCGAAAACTCATTATAACTAACTGTAGATAGACCATGGACTGCCAAACTAATGAACAAATCTCTCTTGGAATTGGTATAACCAGAATACTCCTTAGAAGCAAGGATGACAAGACTTGGACTTATTTACGTCATTCTTGGTAAGCCTCAACCAGATTATTTGACCCAGTGGATTCAACAATGGGCTCAAACATAGCAATGACTGTGAGGATGGTACAGGACCAAACTCTAATGGCATAGCAATGGATGTTTAATTCTTCTGTACACAGGGTTACTATGAGTTGAAACTGACTAGATGGCACCCCACAATACAAACATTTTTTGTAGAGTCCTTTTAATATGCTTAGCATGGTTCTATGTGTTTTATGCAAAAAACTCATTGAATTCTCTAAATAGTCTTGTGAAGTCAGTACTATTGTCCTCATTATATAAATGAGAAAACTGAAGCACAGAAAGCTTAAGTGGCTTTCTCACAGTCACATAGCTTGAAAGTTGCAGAGAATGAATTGAACTCAATAATAACCATTGCGAGTGTTCATGGGAAACTGCAGTCCAGATCTTACTCAAACTGTAACCACGGATTCCTGTCTGCAGTGCATGAGGGAGAAAGAGCAGGAAATATCATGAGTCTGGGAATTAGTCTTTCCTGATCTATATTTCCCCCTCCCTGCCCTTTCATACATTTATATGGCATGCAGGAGGAGGGGGGCATGCCCAGTCTCTGGTATCAGACAAGCAAGGACAAGAGCATTTTTTGGGGGGGCATCACTGCTCTCCGGTGGTGGGAGTAGGAGGCCCAGCCCCACTGCTGGAATTGAACCTCCGTCCCAGTGGGCCGCAGTCCCGTGCACAACTACTACGTTACCGGGGCTCAGCCCTGACAAGAGCATGTTTCCACTTCTTGCACCAATACTTTATGGTTGGAAGTTTCAAATCACATCCCAAGCTTCTTGGAACTCAAAATTGAGTTATCTGACTGGGCAAAAATGTAGCTTTCACACTTAAAAGAATTTGCTCAAGGGGCCTCTGTGATTTCAATTACACTTAAAAGCAACAACTGTGTTGAATCACAGAAGCATAAGGGATTGCCTTTCTGCTGGAGAACACACAGGATGCATTAAACACAATGGGGAAATGTTTGAAGTCCAACAAGCTTTGAGTTTCAGCCACCCACCACATCTGAAAATGATCTGAGTCATTTGATGAAGGCAAACTACAGCTGTGCTCCCTTTTCCTCAGTGTTGTTGTGACCTCCTGACCTGTCACTGCAGTGCCATCTCTGAAGGAATGTATGTGTTCACCTACATCTGGTAACCTCTTTCCAGTGGAATCAGAAAAAGCTCATTTCCCAAAATTTAACTGGAAGAGGGTGGGTAAGAGATGGCAAAATGCATTTATCCTTTAAAAAAGAGGCAATTATTTTAAAGGCAGCAAATACAGCTCTAGGGAGAGCAACGAAAGGGACCAGCTCTGCTTCTGGCCTTGGGCAGCTATCAATGAAATTCAAGAACCTTTATCTGTTTACTGGTGCTGCAGTACAGTGTGAAAACTTAAAAGCAAACTCAGAGTCTTTGCGACATTTCAACATTATAAAACTACCCCCACCCCACACCTTTGAGATTGGACACAGAAACCTTTACAGGATCGGAAAGCCTCTTCATTCCCCTGCAGAGCACTGGTAGTTTTGAACTGCTGACCTAGCTGTCAGCAGCCCGACCCTTTACTCACTATGACAGAAGGATATCTTGGAAGTCAACAAACCCTCGTTTAATCTTCACTGTGCTCACTTGTTACTGGCTAGGTGACATTGGGAAAATGACGGAAACCATCCAATTGGTGTTAATTTCATTACTGCAAAATGGGGATAGTACTACTTACACATATAAAATGGTCTTGGAAATCCCATATATGCAGGGCAGAACAGCTCCATGGTGATTTCAAGGTTTCACAAGCAGAACTCCAAGGTTCACTTCAGGCTGGAAACCTTTTGGTGTAACAATTTAATTGATTGGATGACGAGTGGTAATTGAATTGTCATATGATGAAATGAAAATATGTGTAAGGTGACTTGAAATGTGATGAGCATATAATAATTCAAAATATTATTATTACCTGCTTTTTATATATGCATGACTCTGAACTATCTATTGTTACTTTTTCTTAACTCTCAATTATTTATGTCTACTTTAAGATGTCTTTATTCCCTAAGAAAGGAGCCCTCGTGATGTAGTGGGTTACAATTTGGGCTGCTAACACAAGGTAAGCAGTTCAAATCACCAGCTGCTCCAAGGGAGGAAAATGAGGCTTTTTCTCCTATAAGAATTTATGGCCTCCAAAACCCACAAGGGAAGCTCTACTCGGATTTATTCTGCCATAATGATTCAAAGTTTACTCAATGGCAGTACGTTTGGATTTTGGAATTCCCTAAGGAACAGATGGAAAATAACTTAGAATCTTATATTCCTGCTTAAATTATTGATATCAAATCAGTACCTAATATGGACGAGAGTATAGGACTGATAAAATGCAGTGATACTTCTTGTTCTCAAGTGTCATCAAGACAATTCTGACCCTTAGTGATATGATCCTATGTACAATGGGATGAAATATTGTTCAATTCTGTGCCATCCTTACAAGTGTTTCTATGCCTGAGCCCATTGTTGTAGCCACTGTATCAATCCATCTCCTTAAGGGCTTTCCTGTTTTGGGCTTCCCCTCCACTTTACCAAACATGATGTCCTTCTCCAGGGATTAGTATCTCCGGACAACATGCCAAAGTATTTAAGACAAAGCCTCACCATGCTTGCCTCTAAGGAAACTCTTGCTGTATTTACTCCATGACAGATCCACTTGTCCTTTATCAGTCCATTGCATTTGCAATGTTCTTTGCCACCACCACAGTTCAAGTGCATCGAACTATTTCGGTCTTCCTTATTCGGTGTCCAACTTTCACGTGTATGTGAGGCAATTGAAAATATATGGATTGAGTCAGGTGCACCTTATTCCTCAAAGTAAAATTGTTGTTTTTTAATACTGTAAAGAAAGAAGACTCATGCAGCAGATTTACTCAATGCAGCTCATCTTTTAATCTCTTGACTGCTGCTTCCATGAGCATTAATTGCAAGATAAAATCCTTAATAACTTCAATGTTGTCTCCATTTATCATAGTGCTACCTATTGGCTCAGTTCTGAGGATTTTGGTGTTCTTTGCATTGAGTCTTAATCCATATTGAAGGCTGCAATCCTTCATCTTCATCAACAGTGTTTGAAGTCCTCCTCACGATCCGCAAGAGGGTTGTGTTATCAGCATATCACAAGTTGTTATCAAGCTTCCTCCCAATCCTAATGTTGCACTCCTTAATATAATCCAGGGTCTCTGTTGATTTGCTCAAAATACAGATTTAGTAAGTATGGTGAAAGGATATAATTTATGCACACATTTATTGATTTTAAAAATGCAGCTTTCCCTTGTTCTGTTCACACAACTGCCTAACAATCTGTGTCCAAGTTCCACATGAGCACAATCAAATGTTTCAGGATCCACATTCTTCTCATAATTTGTTGTGATTCACAATGTTATTCTCTGCATTGACCCAAGAGTTAGCTGACGTCAGCAAGGATATTCCTCGGCGCATGCCCTCTTCTGAATCGGGCTGGAACCTCTAGCACATTTCTGTCAATGTACTACTGCAACTGTTATTGAATCATCTTTAGCAAAAAAAAAATGTACTGCCATGATCTATAATTTGAGCATTATGTTGGGTAATCTTTCCTAGGAATACTTAGAAATACAGATCTCTTCCAGTCAGTTGGCCAAGTAGCTATTTTCTAAATCCCTTGGCATAGACAAGTGTGTGCTTTCAGTGCTCCATTAGCTTGTTGAAACATCGCAATGGGTATTCCATCATTTCCCAGAGCCTTGTGTTTGAGTTATGCTTTCAGGGTAGCTTGAACTTCTTCCTTTTCTTTCATCACCATTGGTTCTTGCTCTTAAGTTCTCTCCTGAAATGGTGGAATGTTCATTAGTTCCTTTTGATACAGTGTATCTGTGTCTTCTTTCCACCTTTTTATACTACTAGCACCATTCAATACCTGTTCATAGAATTTTTCAAGATTGCAACTACAGCCTTGAATTTCTTCTTGGGTTCTTTCAATTTAAGACATACTGAATGTGTTCTTTCTTTTGGATTTTCTAACTCTAGGTTTCTGCTTATTACATGATAACCTTTGACTCTCTTCCGTAACTGATTTTGAATTTTTCTATTCATTTCTTTGACTTCACATTTTTTTCCATTTGCTTTAGTTACTCTCTGATTAAGATCAAGTTCCAGTCTCTTCTAACATTCACTTGAATCTTTTCTTTGTTTACTGTCTTTAGGCCCTTTTTTCATGAATGATGGTCTTGGTGTCTTCACAGAATTCCTCATGTCTTCTGTCCTTAGTGTTCGATGTGACAAATTTGTACTTGAAATTGACTCAAAACCGTATTTTCACTCTGGTGGCTTTGTTTTTATTTTCTTCAACTTTAACCTGAACTTACGTAAAATATAGACTACTCCTCCAAAATGAAATTTTTCAGGCCTGCACTGACTTACAGTTCTAATAAAAGGAAACCTGCATGATTTTGGAATGGTGAAAAAGTCTCTTTAACTGCCAGAACATAATTACCTACATGAAAAAGACATTAGGTTCTGCTATCAGCATTTTGAACCTTTTTTTTGCCATGAAACTAGTTCCTTATATAACCCTCACAAGGAAATAGCATAAGCAGGTCAAATGAAATGGTTATGAGGGATGAGTTCATGAAACATCTCTCCACAGGCCCATGCAAGGGATCTAAGAAATCTTATATTATGCAGAACCATACTGTTGATCACCAAAACAACTTCTGAATATAATGGCCTATGTATATAGTTCATTTCTTTAAACACCAGGTGAGATTCTCCATCAATATCTGGTTACTGCTAGCCCAAGGGCAAAGAACTGGTGCATGTTGGATTTTGGTTAAAATCTGTTGCCTGAGTGTACCCAATAAATGGTGTCCTGCAACAATGATATACTTAATAGTTTAATGGCTTCCTTGCTACATTATGACTTGTGTTACTCTGATAGTCATAGTTGTCTTGTTTGAAGAATAATTGGAATATTTGCCCTATCACTAACTGATTGCTTGTGTTAACTGTGTTGCCACTTAAGAGTTTAATCTATACATGTCCACAATGCATTGTTTGCAGTTCATGCTGACCTACACTCAGATAATTTCCTTTTCTCAACAATGTTTTAAAATCTGTACCATTGACTTGAAAAATGATATCAATACATAATGGTTATGTGTGTTAGTCCAGGTAGACTAAAGGAACAAATTTCATAGGCACACATATGAATAGAAGGAAAAGGTTTATATACAAAAGGAATGGAACACTGAGAAAGCATCCCAACCCAGTCCAGTTCAAAGTCATTAGTCCGATATTAACCCAGATAGCCGAGACCAGTCTATAATGTCTCCTTCCAACTCATAAACTCACAGGTCAGTGGGTGCAGAATCCCGGCGCCGGTAGGGGTCTCCCCATGGCTCCTCGCTTCCAGGATTCAGGGTTCATCAACAGCATCCAGCAGTGGCAGAAGCAACTCATCGCTGGCAGGGGTCTCCAAGTGGCCTCTCCAGCTTCAGAGGTCTGGCTCCATCATGCCAAAGCCACGTGGCTTCTCTCGCTTCTCCGATACTGCCTTCTTGTCCATGATTAATCATCTCTGAGACTAACTCTCAACAACTGGGGAGATAGCTTCTCATCTTCACGAGGAAAATATCGTGAGATTTCACAGACATATCAGGAGAAACCCATGCCCACACAGAGGCCTCATTGGCTACTCAATGGCTATCTCCAGATTAATAGGCTAGACTCCACCCCTACATCTCAATCATGAAATTAACATAAGCACACGACCGCCACAGTTATGCATTGTTCTACTATAAACAAGGTCAACAGTTCTAATCCACTAGTCAGCCCCAGGAGAGAAGGATGTGACTCTCTACTCCTGTGGAGATTTTTGGGCTCAGAGACTCACAAGGGCATTCTTAACCTACCCTATATAGTTCGTGTGAGTTAGCAAAATTCTTGACAACTAGTTTTTACACAAGTCAAAAATCTTTATTTCTTTTTTTTTAAATTTTATTGGGGGTTCTTACAGCTACTACAACATTCAGTACATCATTTGTATCAAGCACACTTGCACACATGTTGCCACATACATTTCCCAATATTTTCCACTTGACCCCTTGATACAAGCTCCTCTTTAAAAAAAAACAACCTCCCCTTTCCCCTCCCCCCCTTTTTAAAAATATTAATCATTTTATTGGGGGGCCCCTACAACTCCCATCACAATCCCTAACAACATCAGTTGTATTCGGGCCACTTTTACACACCCATTGCCCATCGCTCTCAAAACATTCTCCCTCCCTCCAGGCCCCCATTATCAGCTCCCTATATTACCCTTCCTCCCCCACTTCCCCTTGAATCCTTAGTAATTTACAAATTATTTTTTCATCCTGTACACTGTCCAATGTGTCCCAACACTCACTTCCCTGTTGTCCGTGCCCCAGAGAGGAGGCTACGAGTAGATCCCTGAAGTTGGCTCTCCCTCTCCATTCCTCCATCCCTCCACCCTCCTGGTATTACCACTCCCATCACTAGTCTTGATGGATCATCTATCCTAAGTTTCCCATGTTTCCAACTTCACTGTACATCTCCTGGTCTAGCTGGATTTATGTGGTAGAACTGGGGTCATGATAGTGGGTGGGAGGCAGCATGGGAAC
>PVJH01029367.1:0-26125 GCA_004026705.1 Nesogale talazaci
TGTACAGTCTCAGAAACCCAAAGGGGCAACTCTATCTCGGAATCGGAATGTGCTGGCTCACACTGGGCTGGGGTCAGTTCGCGTATGTACTGTGTGTAGGTGGTCAGTCGCCCCAGCTCCACTTTGGGCATCAGAAAGCAATGAGCTCTGTGCATCTTTCCAAGATGCCCTGCTCCTCTGGCTCAGGGTGGAACCTCAGAGAGCTGCCTGGAGATGCCACACCCCAAGTCCTCTCAGGCGCCCCTCAGAACACTGGACAATGCAATCAAGTCTGAGGAAGGCAGTGGTGCCCCAAGAGGAGACCTCTGACACCACAGAGGACCCCCGAGAAGCTCTGAGAGAAAGAAGAATGCTTGAGATGAGGCTCAGGCCATGGTGCCAAGCTCCCTGCTCAGCCCCTGCTGCCCTCCTCTGTGTGGTCATTACTGCACAGCACAGAGGCAGTCACTGCCACTGTCAGCCAGGGTGCAGGGGTGTGAGCGTTCAGAGACGGTCCCATCTCGCTCTGGGGCAAGCCGCCAGTTGACTTTCAGGAGGATTCTCAACTCGTTGCCTCGTATTCTGGGTCTCAGAGGGCCAGGCCGTTATTTTTGACCTGGGACTGCTAAGGGCCTCAAAGGTTAGAAGTTCTGCTCTTTTAATTACTCATCCACCTGACAAAAGTCACCTTCATGCAGAATGCTCTCCCAGAGAAAATGTACCTGGCAGGGCCTGGGCCCTCTGCCTCACTGTTACTGTTCCAAAGGGCCACTGAGTTTTCTAGACTTTCTCCTATCTGCTCCTTGCTCTCTGATTGCTACTGGATGCCTTCAATGCCCGCTTGACAGAGGGGGACTTTTCCATAGAGCTTTCTTGGCTGTCTTCTTGACAGGAGCAAACCACTAGGTCTTTCTCCCATGGAGCCATTGAGTGGGTTCAACCTGCAAGCCTTTGCATCATTAGCCAAGCGTCCATCATGGTGTTACCACCATGACTAGGCTGCTCTTTCTTCCTGACCCCTGGGCAACCCCACCTCTCCCACAGACACTCTGTTTCTACTGGGTTCACCCCAACCCATCCTCCACTCACTAAACAGATCTTGTGTCTCTTGTGCTCAGAAACATTCCATGGCTCCCCTGTGGCCCATCATGGTGAAAGCCCCTTAGGGAGGCTGTGGAGACCCGTCCAAGGTGGTCCCAACTTCCCGTCTGACTCCATCACCTCCACTCTTCAAGAATTCCAGATTAGCTGCTGCCCTCCTGGCAACCGGCCAGGGGACCTTGGGAGCAAGCATCCCTATCCTTCCTCTGGGCCATGGGGGTAACAGCCACTATGGGTTGTTGAGACTGTCACCTTGGATGAGGGCTTTGAAAATGACAATGGTCAGTCAGGGGGCTGGGGTGACCATCCCTGGAACTCTCAGTAGCCCAAGAACTGTCCTGGAATTCCTGTAGGTCTGTTTGTCCTGTGCCTCATTGAATGTGGCAAATGCTCATTGAATGATCGGAAACCCAGGGATTGTATGAATTATACCATAATGAGACAACACTCAGAAGCTCTGATGGGGCGGCTGAGGGGCCAGGCCACCAAGACTGTTTGTGCTTCTGGAGACCTTAAACATGGTGGTCTGACCACTGGCTGGCTTCAAATGGACTGGGGGGAATGGAACCTGGTGGCATAATGGATAGTGCACTGAACTGCTAATCACAAAGTCAATGGTTCAAACAAATGAATTAGGGGTGGGGTGGGGGCAAGCTCTCTGAGCTAAGGTAGGAAGACAGTGGGTGAGGGGGAATTTTTTTGTTCTTCTGCTGTGTCTTAGGAAATGTTGGCGCTGCTCTCCCTCTTTCCACTGGGGGATAAATTGCATCGGCTTTATAGCCCTTCCAGGAGTTTCTGGAAACTCTGTTGGGTGAATCCCCCAAATTGAATTCTTTTTCAAGTTCCCAACTCCCTTAGATCCTCATTTGGAAGAGTAATGGGGTCAGCACTCTTGTCTCCAACAGACTCCAAGGACATAGTCTCGCCTTGATCTGTGAAATCGGTTTCTTTCCATGAACTCCAAGAACCACCTCTCTCAGATCCACAGAGGGTTGCTGAGAGCGGGTGGGTTACTCTGAAAGATCGATCATCTGACCGAGGGTCCTGAGACCACTCCACACAGTGCTCAAGGCAGCAGCAGCTGGAGTGCTGGCCTTCCCACTTGTACTCTTACCAAGATACACATCTGCCCCACCTGCTGGCCCCTGTTGAGACACAGATGGTTTAAGAGGCCACCATGCTGGATTGTCAATTACCTGTAACTATCCCATTATTCCCATGTCTACCACGGATAAGTGTCCCAAGCGGGTAAACATCTGTAGCGCTGGCTATGTAACACCCCCGGCTTTGTTCTGCTCCAGACAAAATGGTGGAAAGGCCGCAATTTATGTCTTTGGAATCCAAGGCACTAACCATTGTAAATCAGCCCTGGGTGCCCAACGGTAACAATTATAGCTCTCATTAATAGATTTCCCCAGCCTCGCTCATAAAACAACTCGGGAACGGTCTCCCGGGGCTGGGTGGGGGAAGTGTGCCCGAGGATCATTAACAGCCAAGTACCCTGGGCGAGCAGGGAGGCCGGATCTCAGTCCCCAGGGTGCCCGGCGGACGTGAGAGAGAATGCACGCAGGTGGCGCTGGGGGCTGGTGCTGAGGGGTAGACCCACGGGCTGGTGGGGCTGCACACCTGGACTTAGAAGTAAGGGCTCTTGAAGAGGAAGGGTCAGGGGTGGGGTTACAGGAGAGAAGTCTCGATGCTGCACCAGGATGTGATGTGGTGCTTCTCATGGGAGGGCCAGAGCTAGAAGCAGGGGTATCAACAATGGGCTGCAGACTCTACCAGCGGACCCTGCCTGTGCGAGGACTCACCAGAAGGCAGCCAGTACGTTCGTATGTGTGTGCGCAGTGTTCGAGTCGCATTTCATTACTTCTTTTAAAAAATACCCATTTTTAAAAATTAGGAGTGAGGTGGGCTTTACATCTCAAATCATCAAGTTTATATGTTCATCAACTTAGATTACTTATCAACCCACCCGACACTTGCCCTGCTCCAGCCCTTTGATTGCTCATCTCACTCTTGTGGAATACCATCACTGTCTTCACCCAAGTTGACACCTGTCCACCCCCTGGCCTGTTGCTTCGTCGTCCCTGGTCTCCTGGGGAAACTATCAGAGTCTGTTCACTTAAATATGAACACCGCTGTGTTAGTCTGGGTAAACTAAGGAAACAAATCCAGGGAAAGTCTTATGTGTACAAGAAAAAGCTTTAGCAACAAGAGCAATCAAATATTAAGAAAACATTGCAGCCCAGTCCAGATCAAGTCTCCAAGTCTGATGTGAACCCATAGGTTTCATACCGTGGTAGTTACATAATGTGTTGTCAACTCAAGACTTAAGAGTGAGGGGGCAGTTTCTCCTGTCAATTAGGTCGCACCTTGATGACCTCATTTGGAGCCACTAAGGAGATAAGAAGCTCTCTGGAGGTGCGACACTCCCTCCCTCCCTCCCTCCCTGTGAGATGATCCTGTTGAGAAGACACAGGAGCTGAAGGAGCCACATGGAGCTCCTTCCAGCGCTGAGTTGCTTCTACCACCACTGGATCTGCAAAACTTTCCACCCACAGGCCTGTCATTTCCTTGTGAGTCTGAAGATAAGTTTGGGAGTCCAGACAGAGCACCTGGTACCAGGAGGTGTTCGGCCTCAGGGTGACATGCAAGTCTCCCCTGACAGATGTGGATGCTGCGCACCAGGTGCATGCTGGGGACTTTGCGGGCAGCGTGAAAAAGAGGCAGGAAACAGTAGTTGAATGGCCCCAGGGCTCTAGTCATACCCATAACACCTGCTGCATGCTGGCCCAGATGCTTTTCCCAGTGAGTCAGCTATGAATTGACTCGTGTCTCCTGTACCTGTACCTGTGGCATGACCCTGTGTGAGGACCCTCAGGTGGGAGTTCAGGGATAGAGTGGAGCCTGGATTCTACTCCTGGCTAGTGCATCTCGTGCCCAAACTGACCTGGGCATCTAGATGAAAAAAGACCTGACGATGTACTTACGAAAATCAGTTGATGAAAACCCTATGGATCTGAACCCCACGTGATCACGGGGTGGGCGGGCCCGGGCAGTGCTTTGCTTCCCTGTACCTGAGCTCACCATGAGGCAAAGGTCACACCAAAGGCAGTCCCACCAGCAATCCACCAAGCCAAAGGCGGGGGCCGCAGGGAAGTATGAGGTCATACTGGAGTCGGATGAGCCCTCGTCCCATGGGAACTGTATCCTCATAATGGAGGAAGAGGCACGCAGAGGAGGGAGAGCCGGGCCAGGGTGCTTCTACATGTCCAACCATGCCCGTGGTTGCAGGGAGTTGGGAGAGGCAGGGTCTGTCTCTAGGGATTCTGGAGAGTGACCCACACGCAGTATGGGGACGTCTAGCCTTGGTACTGTGATACAACACCAATTTCAAGCGAACTCTGCCATCAGGCTGATTAGGACTCATAGTGGCTGGCTAGGACAAAATCAAATTGTCCCGGTGGGTTTCTGAGGCTGTCAATCTTCAGGGGAGCAGCAACTTTCCTCTGTCTCCCAGGGAACCGCTGATGGCTCTAAACCACCAGCAGCCCAGTTCATAACCCACCGGGCCACCAGGGCTCTTCTGAGATGAGACCACTCTGTTCTGAGAAGCAGGCCTAGGGAACTCACACAGCATTCCATCCCCTGGGGCCCTGGTGGGTGGACAGAGAGAGAAGGTCCATGCTGCAGATGGAAGAACTCTCTCGGCTCGTCTAGAGGGCGGTGAGCACGTGGATGCACACCACGAGCAAACACCGACTTTCTGTGTTTGCCCAGACCTGAGGGCACCCAAACCACAGAGGGAACTGTGAAAAAGGAAGTGCTTTCACCCACATAAAGAGAGAAGGTGGTGGGCTGAGCCCCGGTGGCGTAGTGGTTGTGCGTGGGACTGCGGCCCACTGGGACGGAGGTTCAATTCCAGCAGTGGGGCTGGGCCTCCTACTTCCACCACTGGAGAGCAGTGATGCCCCCCCCCCCAAAAAAAAAAAAAAGAAAGAAGGTGGCCTGAATCCCACCGGGCTCTCACTCTTTGTATCAACCCCCTGCTAATTATGCACACAGGCAACAGGACCTCGCGCTGGATAGAGGTAGGCAGTTGAGAAATGCAGCCTTGGGGGCCCCGGGGTCCAGGTGAATGCTAGATGAGCCTCTTGTTGTCATGAGACCGAGGGTCGTTTCTATGTTCATCATTTTGTAAGTTGAAGTTTTGTGGGGAGAGAGGGTCCCCATATCACCCCTCCATCGGAGCCCTGTTCCAGAGTCCTCCTTCCTCCGGGACATGAGTCCAGGTCCTCAGGCAGCTAAGCCAGGGGTGTGGTGTGGGGGTGGGGTCAAAGTTCACTCTGACAGAACTTCCCATCCAATCCAGAACTGGGTGAAGCACACCTGCTCGCTCAGGAAGTGGTGGTCATCTCACCCAGCTCAGGTGTCTGCTTTCCTGCCAGCCACGTGGCTGCTCATTAGGTGAGAGGAGAAGGCCTTCAGCACCACGGTCGAATGAGAAGCACGGTTCTTCCCCCCACCCCCTGCCAAGTCTGGACCCTGTCCTGCTCCCCAGGGCTGTGGTCTCCCAGGCCCTGAGACAGACATCTGTTATGCTGGGCCCACAAATTGCTACCTCTCCACCCCGTGTGGCCAAAGCCTCACACAATCAAATAAATGTGGGCATCTGGGTTCCAATCCCTGGGGCGCTCCAGGTTCTTTTTGTTTCTGTTTTATAATGCAATGTTACCCAAGAAGTTGTCTTCGTGGCCAAGCAGGGGGTGAAAAGTCTCACAGTCAACTCCCTATTTTCCAAGACCAGGCTCCCATCTTACCTGGGAAGTGCTTGCTGCCCTCCTCTCCCTGCCCCAGTACCCCCTGCCCCCAAATCTGGCGAATGCTCAAACCAGGCGCTGTGAGGAAAACCCTTTAAGGACCCCTCATTCCTCTGATCTAGTGAAACAACAGGTTAATAAGTGGATCTACTAACCAGGCTTTGTCTAGATAAAGCTGCTCCAGTCATGCTTAGAATGACTGCAGCATCTGCATCCATTGTAAGTGGTGGTTTCCGGGACCCTGTGATCCTAAAGAAGAGATCATTTGTGCATTTAAACATGCTGGCTGGGCCACGGGTTGCAGTTGTATTAGAAAATGCATCAGGCTGGGGGATGGGGGTGGGGGCAGCCCTGATACGCACACACTTCCTGAGACTGTCAGCTGGACTGGGTGCAGGATGGTGGCACATGATCCAGAGACAGATAGATGTTGGATAATTCGACCCCCAGGTCCTGGGACGACGCAGCTCTATGGCCACACGGGAGACGGTGAAGAGGAACGCTCTTCCTCTTGATAGAGCAGCAACCTCCACTCAACCCCTGCTTCCTATGAGTCACACTGGGGCCACATTAGGGCCATAAATAACCATGGTCTCCATTGACCAAACAGCAGGGCGTGGGGGGGGGGTGTCCGGAGATGATTGCGGAAGGCTTGGAAGTTGAGCCCTCCCCCTGAGACTTCTGGTTGACCTCTTTCTTATCTGATGGACCATAATGTTCCCGGGACCCCTCCCTTCCTCTGTGTTCCTGTCGATAAGGGGCTCGTTGGACCATGGCTCCAGCTAAGGAATGAATCAGGATGTGTTTCTCAGGAGCATCTACCAGCCTAATCTCCACTGGGGCAGGGCAGAGGGTTTGCAGGGGGGGCCTGAATGTGAAACCTGGGCTCTACTCATTTTCCGCAGGCCCCTTCATGCTGGGAACCACTCCTGAGGTGGACTAACCTTTAACATGAGGTGTAATTAAAGATTAGCTATGTCGCATGGTCCATGAAGTGCCAGAGACCAGAGGCAATAAATCCCTTACCCCTCAGCCTGGGTCCTTTTCCATCCGGGAGTCCCCACAGGGCAGAGCCAGCCCTCAGACCTGGACAGCCAGCGGGCAGTGAGTTTGGGACATAGGACTGTGGGGGAGGCCTAGGCCCCCCCCACGTGATGCTTCCAAATGCCACTCGGACAAGCTCGAGTCCACCAAGATGTCTGTGTCACCTTGACCCTCATGTGGTCCCAGCCTCAGAGAACTAAACCTGGCCACAATGGCTGAGAGGCCCCTACTGGCCAAGCCCTCCATGTCTGATGCCTCGTCACCTCACTCCTGTGATTCCCATGTTCAATCTCAGATTATCTAAGAAGCCATCTGCAGTGGCTGATCTGTAGTGAGCAATTTCCCGGGGTTCACTGCTTTTAGCATCTTTTCCTTTTTCATTCCCGTGGCATCTTTCTGCAGAATCCAAGCCTCCTTCCAAGCTTATAGCCCCTGACATGGGCAGAGCACCCCAGAAGCAAAGTAAGTGCTGGTTTACTTGTGATGATCCACTAATTAGCCAATAATCAGTGGTGAATGGTGGGTGGTGGTCAGCCTCTGGTCAGCCTCTACACTTTTTTCCCTGCTATTATGGTATCCAACTCGGTCACTGGCTTGCTGGATGATGCTGGGCAAGTCCCCTGGTCTCTGTTCTCCCCATGTGAGCACTGGAAATGAGGACCCCAAGATGGGGTCAAATAGGGCGGGTAGGCAGTCACCCACCCTGTGCATCAGACCATAGAGGAACTTTGGTCATAGTTACTGCAAATTTTAAACAAAGAATAATAGGCAACAAAGACCATTGCCACTTGCCTCAAGGTAGTGGGTCTTAGAATGTTTGAATATTTACAACAAAATAAATGGCTTGGCCAAATCTTTCTACATGGAATGACGTGCTCAGGAACCCTCCCCACCATTTTTGGGGGGTCTTCTTCTTCTCCTTGAATGACTACTTTCTTCTCAAGACAAGATTTTGTTAGAGGTTCACAAATAACTGAACTACCATAGTACTCTAGTGGAAACACCAGGAACGTTAGCCAAATCAGCAACTATTAGAAAACACAGGGGGCAAGGAGAGAGATGGGATGCTGGTAGCTCCCGCAGACAAAGCTCCATGGTGTGAAGCGTCATTGTCACTGGGTAGCAAAGGTAGTTCTGCCCTGAGCACCTTTGAAAGCTTAAGTTTTCACCTTGCAGGCGTTGAGACACATGGAAGCGGAAAAATGGCTTCATTGCCATACGTCTCTACAGAGACTGATTGAAGAGAACTGATAAATTCCATTCCTTAAGTCCCAGCCATTCCTTTGGTGGGCACCCCTGCCCCACCCCAGAAGGAAGAGCCGCAATACTAACAGTCAAACGCTCACCCATATTCCTTGCAGCACTGTTAACAACAGAGAGAAGCTGGAAACCACCCCAAAGCCCATCAGTAGAAGAATGGATAAAGAAATGTGGGCACAGATGCATGATTGCATAGTCCCTCCTCTGAAGCGATTAGAGATGAAACAAGGAAGCACCTCACAGTATGGATGGAGTGGGAGAACCTGATGTCGAATGAAATGAATCGATTTCAAAAGGGCATTGTGAGAGACTATGGTTCTGAATGAAAAACAAAACGACAACAACAAGACAATGGTCGTGGTAGTTACGTTAATGTGGTGCCAATTTGCAAAGAGGTGGAGTCTAGCCTGTCAATCAGGTCGCATCTTGATGACCTCAATGGGAGGCACCTCAGAGATAAGTAGCTTGCTGGAGATGGGACACAGACGGACTCTGCTCTGTATTCCTGATGGCCAGACATTTGGAGCTGTTCACAAGCGTCTGATCCCCACGTGACACGGGGTGGGCGGGATCAGGGAGTGTTTTATTTCCTTGTATCTGAGCTCACCATGCAATAAGTCTACACCAACAGCAGTGCCCTCAACAAACCACCAAGCCAAAAGGGTAGCTCTGAGTCAGAATGAACCAAGGGCCGCAGGGAAGCATGAGGTCATACTGGAGTCAGATGAGCCCTCGTCCCATCAGAGCCGTGTCCTCATAATGGAGGAAGAGGCATGTAGAGGAGAGAGAGAGAGAGAGAGAGAGAGAGAAAGAGAGAGAGAGAGAGAGAGAGAGAGAGGTGCAAGGGTGCTTCTACCTGTCAAACAGTGCCCGTGGCTGCCGGGAGCTGGGGGAGGCAGGAAAGGATCTGTCCCCAGGGATTCTGGACGGTGACCCATATGCAGTGTGAAGACTTCTATCTAGCCTTGGTACCATGGGACAACGCCAATCTCAAGCAAACTCCCTGTCAGCGAGTTGATTAGGACTCATAGCGGCCTGCTAGGACAAGGTCAAAGTGCCCCTGTGGGTCTCTGAGTCTATCCACACGATAAGCAGCTGGTCTGCGGAGAGGGACGGAGAGGCCAGATGAGCAGGGTCATCCTTGTCTTGCCCCTGGGAAGGAAAGCTCTGGACCCTTCCATACATACTCTGTAGCCCTTCTGATGAGCTGTTGCCACGTGGGCACCAGAAATGAAAATCAGGTGGGAGAAAGGCTAACACACAAAAGGGCATGCTGGCGGTGTGAAAGGGAAAGTCAAACCTCTCCCGTCAACAGTTCAAAACCATCAGTTGATGCTAGGGAGAAAGATGAGGCTTATTTAGTCCCATGAAGAGTTATAGTCTCCGAAACCACAGGGGCGGTTCTACCCTGTCCTAGAGAGCCCCTATGAGTTGGCATTGACTTGATGGCAGAGAGAGAGAGAGAGAGAGAGAGAGAGAGAGAGAGATAGTTAGTTAGTTCTGGTTGAACAAAGCAAGAGGCCACCACCACCTTGCCCATCTCTCTGGGTGGTTCCCTGGAGAGAGGATGACTGGAAGCCTGCGCTGGGTCTCTGCAGAAGTCCCCAAGTGTTTGGTCAGGGGAATGATGTAAGATGATCTTATTTATTGCTCTGTGAAGCAACCGTTTCAGCCATGGAGCATGCTTTCAAGCTGAAATCACAGATGGGCCAAGGGAATTTGAAAACACCAAGCACGTCCCGCGCGAGGGGAGAGGGAGCCCGGCCGAGGGCTTGGTTTGGGGAAGGCGGGAGGGAAGCAGTTTGAAGACTTGATGGAAATGGCGGAAGCGCACAGAGTGGCCGGATGACAGCACCAACAATTTAGTGAGATCACAGTATGGAGAGTATTGCGGTCTGCTGAGTCTTATCTCTGAGGGGCGGAAATGAGAAGTCTTTGAAATGGTGACATCAATTGAGGGCCTCTGACCCCAACAGGTGAGCAGGGAAGTGGTGTAATTAGCACTGTGGAGGTACTGGAGAGGCCCTGGGACTGGTGTCCGCGCAGCGTGAGGCCAAATTCTGAAAAGGACAAATGATATGATAGATGTGCATGGACCAGCCAAGAGCAAATTACAACGGTTCAGTGGGGAGATGACGAAAACATGGGCCAGAAAACTGGCAGGCATCCAGGACTCTAGTGAGCGCATGTGCGTCTCGCGAGGGGATGATGATTCTGATGTGGATGATGACCACGATGATCACAATGATGATTTTACAAAGGTTAAGACAATAACAATTACTTTATTAGTTCCTCCCGAGGAGCCAGAAATGACAAGTGTATATCAAAAAGGACACCCGACTCTGTAACTTGGGCTGCAAAGGGTGTGTGGATGGGATGCCTGAACTCAGCAAATTTGTCATCTGTCCCCTGGTGAAGTGAAATCAGATCCGCTTGGCTCGTGCGGATGGAGAGATTAACCAGGGAGGGGCCTCCCAGGGTTTCTTGGAGTGAGGGGCCAGTGACCCCATCAGAACCTGGCTCTGTCTGGAGGAGCAGAGCGCCCTCTCTACACCCTTCTCTCTGCTGGTGTGGGGGGAGCTGCTCTTCCCAGTGGGACTCCCCATCGTGGAGGTCGACAATTACTCAAATAGATGGAAATATTGATGTGGTTCATAATGAGGCAACAGCTCCCACGTTTGGAGGAAGACAGTACAGGGCAAGAGCTCAGCGTGTGCTCTCTGGAGATCACAGCTCTAGTCCAGAGTCTGCCTCCCGTGGGGTGACTTTGGGCATATGGACTCTTCCTAGTCAGAAGATGAGTGTGGCAAAGGGGAGATGCAGCAGTGTGCGGTGTGGAGTTAACCCAGAAGAAATGTGTGTGATGCTCCCTCTGCGCTCTGGATTCCGTCATCCTGCTGAATTCCATGAGGCAGTAGGCAATCTTCTCGCCTTCCACCTGGAACACTTGGGCTTTATTCCTGACTGTGCTATTTACATAACCTGGTGTCAACTTGAGACTAGTAAGCATGAAAGGTGGAGGTTAGCCTGTCCATTTGGCCACAGCTTGATGGCCTCGTTTGGAGGTGTTACGGAAATAAATAGGTGGAGGCCAGATACACACTCTCTGCTTCCTCTTCCTGTTGACAAGCCACAAGGAGCTACACTGATCCGATCAGAGCCCTGCAGCTGAAGAAGCCATTTGGAGACCCCCTGCCAGCACTGAGATGCTTCCACCACTACTGGATCCACAAGCCTTTCCACCCCTTGGCCTGTGATCTCCTATTTCATGTGCCGTGTGAGTCTGAAAAGGAATCTATGGAGTGGCATCAGATAGATGGGCTAATATCAGACACACGGACTTGATCTGGACTGGGATGTCTTCTTAATGTGCAATTGCTCATTGATAGAAAGTTCTCTCTTTCATGCAGGACTCTCCCTGGATTTGCTTCTCTAGTCAACCTGGACTAAGACACTGACTGCTGCCCTGGACGTGCAGTCCTCTTTGGTTGACCTTTGTGGGGTGCTTGGATGCTGAATAGGTGTCAGCAGAGCTTACAGCCCAAGATGGAGTAGGATCTGTCTTCTGAAAATCAGTCATCCCAAATCCTGGGGATCCCCATAGCCTGATGCACCCCTGACCACGGGGATGGTACTGGACCGGGCTAGGTTTTATTTCATTGTGCATGACAGGGGTGCTCAATACATCAATAGTGATCTACTAGTTGATCACAGATGTAGTGTGGGTAGATCGCATGGCATTAAACATTAGAGGGTTAGGGTAAGGGCTGGTGCTAGACATAGGGTTAGAGTTAGTTTTAGGGTTCTTGTGAGGGTTAGACTTAGAGTTAGGTTTGTTGAGCACCCCTGATGTATGAAGTCATCATGAGTCCAGCTGACTCTACAACAACATCAGGTGGGGCGGGTGAGTGGGGAGTTTGTGCTCTTCCATTTCATACATGAAGAAACAGGCTTGAAGGACTTGAGTAATTTTCCACTGAGAAAAGAGAAGGTGGAGGGACAGCAGATCCCCTAGGAAGTCATGGCTTTGATGTACATTTTTTTCTTTTGGGGGGAGGCCCTTCAGGAGACAAAGACAAGCATATGACTGAGAGACCTTGTCTGCAGTCATCCAGTGTTCACAACGACATGCTCAAGCTCATTTTGTTCAGAATAAACATGTGCACGCATGAAGTGGGAGGATCCCTGGTGGCATAGTGGTAATGCACTGGGCTGTGATCTGCAGGATCATCGGTTCTAATGTACAAGGTACGCTGAGAGAGAAGGATCGGGCTTCCTACTTCCATGAAGAGCTCTGCACGGTCCTGTCAGGTTGATAAGAGTCGGCATCGACTCAATGACCATGAAGTTGTTCTTATTATATTTTAAATGCATGTCGTGGACCTTATGCTTTTTGACTTAGCCTCATCTCTGTCAGCGACACATGCACACACACAACTACCCCGACCTGCCCCTGCCTAACCTCATTCCTTGCTTTCACAAGCCCAACAAAGTCATGCTAAGAGTCCTTTGAACAGTGTGTTCAAGGCGGTGAGGTGACAAGCAGTCAGCAACTTACACATTTTGGGAAATCATTCTGAAGATGAATCCTCTGTCCCTCTTGCCTTTTCTCACATGATCTCACTCATTCTTTTACCTCTGATTTGTTTTGATCATTTTAGTGAGGGCTCTTACAATTCTTAATACAATCCATACATCAATTGGATCAGGCATATTTGTGTGTAGGCCGTCATCATGCTTTTCTAGACAATTACTTTCCATTGTGCCTTTGGTATGAGCTTTTCTACCCCATCCCTCCCCCACCCCCCATAACCCCTTGATAGATTATAAATTATTATTTTTTTCAGCTCTTACACTGACCACTGTCTCTCTTCCCCCATGGCAGGAGTCCTCAAACGATGGCTTGAGGGCCACGTGCGGCCCACCGAGGACATTTATCTGGCCCACCAGGTGTTTTTGCTGCTGCTGCTGCTGTCCTGCTTAGCAGCCGACTCATCCCAGGCCCGCAGTGAATTTGTTCATAGTTGTTTTTTTAAAAAAATTATAGTGTAGCCCTTCAATGAAGTGAATGGTCCCCTGTCTAAAAAGTTCAAGAACCCCTAGCCCATGGTCTCTGTTCTTCCCTCTGGAGGGAGTGTGTGTGGCTGTGTGTCTATCATTATGATTGGTTCCCCCCTCCACCTCTCCTCCCCGCCCTTTCTCTCTACCCTCTGATATCACTATTCCCATTTCTGCTCCTGGGTTGCATGTGTCGGGTCTCCTTCCTTCTTGGGGGTCACGTCTGTCTTCCAGCTTCTCCTAGTCTCTTCGCATGGACTGGGGGCTTCCTCAGTGAGAAGGTGAGGTCCCCTTGCTCTTTTTGCACAGCATGCCTCTTTCCCCAAACCACTCCTTTCCTCCACACCAACGGCCTCAGTGCCCCAGACACACACCTTCCCCATAGGATGGTGGCCGGGTGAGAATCCCGACCCCTTCACCCAGTTCCTCTGGAGCCTTGTTGGGAGGACCGAGAGGCTTTGGAGTGGCCCAACACATGACTGCCTCCCATAAGACTTCAGATGCACTTGGTAGCAGCTGCTCTGGACAGCCCTGGACATGGTGGTGGGGTTACCCCACATGGAGGCTTCACTTCCTCAAACACCCTACCTGGATGGACAGGTGTCATTTGGTCTGTGCCCAGGGAACGGGCACCAACCCGTGGGGGGGGGGGCAGGGTTTCATTCTGTTGCCCTGAGGGTCCCCGGGAGTCAGATGGGACTCAACACTCACAACATCACAATGTCTCCCTGAGTCTCAGTCGACTGAATGGTATCTGGTCTTGAAGTCCTGAGGTAGGGTCAATGGTTAGCATGCTAGACGGCAAATGGAAAGGCCCTCAGAACCTTGCAAGAAAGGTGTGGTGATCTACTTCCAAAACATAGGCCATTGAAAACCCGTGGAACACCGGTCTACCTGGGCACACAGGGATTGCCATGGGTTGACACTGACTTTGTGGCGCAGGGTTGAGTATCTCAATCGCCAGGCCCACATAAGGGAACCTGGAGTAGAAGGGCATTCCAGAAGGACCCTGACCCAGTCGGCCAGCACCCTGGTCTTAGAGACCATGCAGGTGCTAGACCTGCTTCCAGACCCATGATGAGAATGTGGTGGAGCCCAGCCGGCCACGGATCACTGGATTGTGGGTGTCAGATGGAGAAGTGCGCTGCAGGAGCGGAAGGACCGGGAGGGTTGGGGGAATCCAGAATGGATTGAATTCACTGTGTTTTTATGATTGGTTCTTCTAAGCTGGACCTGGTTGTATGATTGCTCAGGGCATCCCTGGGGCAGAGGGTTTGGACCATGCCCCAATAAACCTTTTCTTTTTACAACCCCTGGGGAAGCCAACCCCTCCCACTGGGCTGGAAATGGGTGGGACCAGGCCTGCCATTCTCTGTTCTGGCAGCTCATATTCATTTGAGGGTGCTTTGGGATTTTTTTTCCATGCTGGTGCCTCATTCCATATCCACAGAACTACTGCTAGCTATACTTTGTATTGCTGGGTTTCAGTCATGACAACTCTCTTTACCATTAATAATAATAATAGTAATAATAATAAAAATAATAATACATTTTAAACTGGCTCAGCTTAGGGTAGATTCCATTTTCTGGTTTTGCAGGAAAGCTTCGATTTTAGAGTTAGGAGGTGAGAGCCCCAAGCCCTGCAGTGACTGAACAGGGGCACAAGATAGGGGGAGCTTTGTGGGGCGGGACCTTCAGGGTCTTTATTTCTGCTTCTCAGGTGGTTCCACTTTGAAAGGCTCTCACTTTCCGATCATGGCGTCTCTCCCTTCTTCATGATCATAACTGCCATCAAGTCAGTTCCCATCCGTGGTTCATCTCTGGTGTGCCGAGTCAAACAATGTTCCGAGGGTTATCAAGGGAAGGATTGTTCTTTTGGGGGAGGGGAGGGAAGCATCAATCTCTGAGCTCCATCAAGACTCCATACTCCACCCTTGTCACCATACCTGCTTTGCTGGAGCAGGTTGTTGCAACCACCGCCAACCCATTGGGTTGAGGGCCTCCCTCTTTTTCACTACCTCAAGCATGATGTGCTTCTTCAAGGACGGGCCCCTCTTGAAAACACGTCCAAAGTAGGTGTAGCAAAGCCCCATCATCCTCACTGCTAAGGAGCATGCTACCTGTCCTTCTGTCAAGTCAGACATGCTTGTTCCTCTCGAAGTCCTTGGTCTATTCAATATTCTTCACCATCATCCTAATTCATAGGCATTTACTCTTCAGTCCTCAGTCCTTGGCCAGCTGTCATGAGCAAATGAGGGATTGAACATACCCTGGTGTGGCTCAGGTGTTCCTTGGTCCTCAGTGGGATAAGCCTATTGCCATAGACATGATCCGAATCTTTCTGGGAGGAGATAGCCTCATCTTTCTCCTGAAGAGAGACTAGTGGGCTTGACCCACTGCATAGCTGATAGACAGACTTTTCACACTTTAAAGAGGACTTCGGGAGCAGATTGGCCAGTGCAGTTCATTGTTCAATGTCTCAACCATTGCTACCAATGGACGTTTATTGTGGCTTCTAGTGAAAGAACATTTAAAAAAAATTTGTGCCATCTCTGCCCTGGTGGAAGTAGGAAGCCCAGAAAGAACATTTTGACAACTTCCATCTTCCTTCCATTACTGTGATGCTGCTTATCAGTCCCGTTGTGAGGACTTTGGTTTCCTTCATGCTGAAGCGTAACTCCTATGGAAGGCTGCCACCTGCCATCTTCATCAACCAGCGTTTCTTGCCTTCTCCACCCTCAGCAAGCAAGGTTGTGTCACCTGATCATTGATGGTTGCTACTGAGTCCAGAACCTAGCAAACAGGACAAAGGGATGCTGGATGCTTTTAAACAAGGGAAGATAAGCATTCAAGTTAGGTCCTTTCATCAGACTTCCTTAGTTTGTACAGAGAGCAAAAACAAAATGAAGAAGCTGGATTATGAAGAAGAAGGAGGGTTCAGCATTGGGTGGAGAGTCATTCTTGATGGTTGATGTGGGCTGTAGTGGTGGGAGGGGGTGAGCCTAACCCTCCAACCTTGTCTTTTCCCATCTGCTAATTACCAGACCTTGGAGTGACCTATCCAGTTACATGTTAGAGGAGGGGGTGATTCGGAGGTGTGACGTTTTCTAATTGGCCCCCTCCCTCTTGGGAATCAGTTTGAGAGTATTCCTACTTATTCCCAAGGCCACAGTTCCTGTGTGAGACTCCGGGGAGGCACCTTCCCTGCCCAGAGCTGGCTAATTGTTCACCCACCGTGTCCACACCCTGCTCTTCCTCATGGACACTAAGGCTCTCCAGGGGCGGAGTGTGGGGGCAGTCCTGTGATCTCCCTTCTCCTGAGGCAGAGGGGTCAGGAACAGCCTTTGATCATTAACTTTGATTCTACTTCAAGTTATTTCAGAACTCACTTAAAAATTCACCCAAGGAACTGTGATCCAGATTCCAGAACCATTCTTTAAAGAAATCGAAAAATGAATGTGGAGAGGAAAGACACCTAGGGTGAGAAGAGCAATGTAAAGGGACTCACTTTCCAGCCCCCAAACCTAGTACACAGCCACAGTGGTCAAAACAGCTGGCACTGGTACAGTGATAGCTGAGTGGACCAAGGGAAGAGAATAGAGAATCCAGGATATAGCCCATCCACCTATAGAAAACTAGAGCCCTGGTAGCATAGTGGGTTTCATGCATCAAGCAGCTAACCACAAAGTCAGCGGCATGAAACCACCGGTAGCTGTTCGAGAGAAAGAGGAGACTTTATACTGCCATCAAGTTGGGCAGTTTGGGGAACCAGCAGGGACAGTTCCACTCTGCTGTACATGTACTCTGAGTTATAGGATGACAGACAACTGATCTTCGACAAAGGGCCAAAACACATTATTTGGGCAAGAGATAGTCTCTTCAAACATGGTGCTGTCAAAGTTGGATTTCTACCTGTGGAAGAATAAAACAGGACCCTTGCAGCAATCCTGAAAATTTTTAAAAAGTAAGCTCAGCATGAATTAAAGACCTAAATGTAAATCCTAGGACTAGAAAACTCACCTGTGAGAAAAGAGGGACAAGCTGCAGGGCCCTACTACAGGGCATAAACACACTACCAAGCACAACAGAAGTTCTGTGACCAGAAGAAGAGAAAAATAAATGATTGGGACCTTCTAGAAATAAGAAACTCATGTGCATTAAAAGTACAGGTGTGCCTGGTCACAAGGATCATGTTCCTCCTTAGAGCAGCTTGCTCCCAGGGATGACTGAAGAGCCTTCCTGCGCTTGAGCCCGGACATCCTCTCCCCAGAGCAGTGGTTCTCCACCTTCCTCATGCTGCCACCCTTTCATAAATGCCTCACGTTGTGGGGACCCCCAACATAACATTATCTTTGTTGCTACTTCATCACTGTCATTTTGCTACGGCTATGAATCATCATATAAACATGTAATACTCAGGATGTATTTTCCTTGTGATAAATTGAACATCATGAAAGCATACTGATGAGTTGCAAAAACAATATGCAGTTCTATATTGTGGAATATCCATTTCTAATGATAAGTAGATGACATTTTGTATAGCATGGGTGACAGTCTTCAATCGTATGTGGGCAGACCCACCTGCAGACAGATAGAGGAGTGGTGTCTCAGTTCCTAAGACCATCGGAAATATGTGTTTTCTGATGGTTGTAGGCAACCCCTGTGAAAGGGTTGGTCAACCCCCAAGGGGGTTGAGACCCACAGGTTGAGAAGATGCCCAAGATTACAGTGCTGCTGAGAACAGCCCTGAAGATAGAGTTCAAGGAACAACACTGGGCTGATCTGTCCACATGGGGTAAACTAAGTTAGGAGTGCAACAGACAAGTGATGGGAGTGAAGTTATGAAGTCCCTGAAGAATCCTGATTGTAGGAGGCAGCATTTGAACTGGTTAAGGATTACTTACTACCAGACCACAGTGAAAGACTAAAGGCATAACTGGTGTATGTGTGTGTGTGTGTGTGTGTGTGTGTGTTGGGGGTGGGTGGGGAGGATTGTTAAACCTTTCCATCCCTGACTGTGGGAATAGCAACGTGGTCTTATAGGATGCTCCCCTTTGGGCCACAATGGATGAATGTGTTGTTAAGTAAGAGGGACCTGAGATAGATTAACCTGAAAGAAACGGGGTCAGGACAGATGGTTTATAATGGGTCCCTCTCTGTATCTATAACAAAGATATTCACCTGTTCTTTTTTTTTTTAAATAATTTTATTGGGACTCATACAACTCATCACAATCCAAATAGCCATCCATTGTATGTCAAACACATTTGTACATTTGCTGCCATCATCATTCTCAAAACATTTGCTTTCTACTTAAGCCCTTGGTATCAACTCCTCATTTCCCCCCTCCCTCCCTGTATGTCCCCTCAAGAGCCTTTGATAATTTATAAATTATTATTAATTTGTCATATCTTACCCTGCCTGATGTCTCCCTTCACCCACTTTTCTGTTGCCTGTCCCCCAGGGAAGAGGTTAAATGTAGATCTTTATAATCTGTTCCCTCTTTCTACCCCATCATCCCTCCAGTCTCCTGATATTGCCACTCTCACAACTGGTCCTGAAGGGATCATCTGTCTTGGATTCCCTGTGTTTCCAGTTCTTATCTGTACCAGGATACATCCTATGGTCTAGTCTCATTTGTAAGGTAGAATTGGGATCATGATAATGAGGGGGGGAGGGGGAGGAAACATTTAAGAACTAGAGGAAAAGTGCATGTTTCATTATTGCTACACTGCATTATCTGTTCTATGTCATGATCCCTGTTAGATCTGTGATATCTATGTGTTTTTTGTTTGTTTCTCTTTTGGCTTGATGTTTATCTACAGAAGATATGCAGGATAGTCAATCTTAGTGAGAGAGAGAGAGAGAGAGAGAGAGAGAGAGAGAGAGAGAGAGAGAGAGAGACAGGACTGATGGGTCCAGTGGTACATGCAAGGGGAGGGGAGGAGAGGGAGGGGAGGTGAGTGGGGAGCCAATAATGACAGGTTCAGGGCAACAGTAACTTTCGTGTCCTAAAGTTGACAACGAGGAGAGTGTGGCTTTTCTGGTCATGTTTATTCAATTGATATGTATCTGAGAGGAACTACTGAGAGGAGAATGATGAGGAAACATGATGGGTAAGCATGATAGTGGGGTAGGAGGGGGAAAAGGCATATATCAGAGTATATTTGTCTTTGTTTATGTATGTATACATATGCATACACAACAAGGAAGCAGATGGACTTTGGGTTTCGACTTTGCGTCAGTACAAGAATGGCCTTTTTCCCAGGGACTGGTCATTCCTGGAGATCCCAGGTGGCAGAGTGGTTATGAATTGGTCAACAGACCACACGGTCAGCAGCTTGAAACTACCGCTCACTCCTTGGGAGAAAGAAGGGGATTTCTACTCCGTGAAGAGTTACAGTCTTAGACATTCACAGGAGCAGTTCTATCCCGTCCTGAGGGCTGCTATGAGGCAGCATTGGCCCAATGGCAGTGAGTTTGGTTTATGTATATGTATATATACATATATACATACACATACACATATATATCCTGAAAACATGTACACATTATGTGAGACAAAGCTTCCCTATTTTTGTTTCTAAGGAGTCTCTTGGCTGTACTTCCTCCAAGACAGATCTATTTATTCTTCTGGCAGTTCATAGTATATTCAATATTCTTTACTAACAACTTAATTCAAAGGAATCCGTTCTTTCTGATCCTTCTTGTTCATGGTCCAACTTTCACATGGATATGACCTGCTTGCAAATGCCCTGCCTTGAGTCAGGTGTGCCTCGGTTCTCAAAGCGACATCCCTGCTAGTGAACACATTCAAGAGGTCTCGTGCAGCAGATTTACCTAGAGCAATCTATCATTAGAATGGTATCACATTGATCATCAAAAAGACTTGTCAAGAGCTAGCATATTTGAAATACTGTGTGGAAACATAAAGTCTATATGCTTACAAGGAAGAACAAGGAGCTCTGATGGCCCTGTGGGATAGGTGCTGGACTGCTAACTGTAAGGCTAGTAGTTCAAATCCATCTGCTGATCCAAGGGATAAAGTTGAGGCTATCTACTTTTGTAAAGATTTACAGTCTTGGCAGCCCTATATAACATTGCTTTCAGTCAGTAATTGAACTGATGGCAATGGGTTTGGTTGGTTACAAGAAATTATTCAATGATTCAAATTTATGCACCAGTCATAAGAGTCAATGAAGAAGAAATTGAAGAATTCCACCAACATTTTCAGTTTGAAACCGATTAAACCTGCAGTCAAGACGTCTTGATAAGGATGAGTGATTGGAATGTGTCAGTTGGAAACAAAGAGGAATTACCATCATTGGGAAATCTAAGGAAACCATGAGTTTCAAATACATTTTCACCCTTCTGGCTGCGTTGAGGGGGAAGGCTCAGCTTCATGGAAGCATGTGCTGCTGTCCGTGGGCACCTCTGCATAGGTTTCCACCTCCCAGGAGAGAGGAGAGCCGCGCCATAGGTTGTCTCCCCGCTACCAAGTCCATCCTGACCCTTATAGCCACTATGGGCGGAGCCCAACATTCCTCGTGGGGTTCCACGGTGGAAAGCAGAAAGCCTCGTTTTTCTGCTGTGGAGCAGCTAGTGGGTTTGGGCTGCCGACTGTATTGTCATTAATAGTTCCGCACTCAACCTGCGACACCATCCGGGTTAACAGGCTGTAACTTTTATAGAAGCAGATACTTGGGTCTTTCTCCTGAAGCAACTCTGGGGATTCGAACCATTCACCTGTGGTTAGCAGCACAACACTCAACGAATGCACCTTCAGGGCTCCCCTGTCTCTCTAAAGAGAGATCTTTTGTCATTGGGTTGATTTCAGCCCACAGTAACCCCCTGGGATGGATTAGACATCCCCTTAGGGTTCTCCAGGCTGTCATGTCTAAGACAGATGGCCCCCAGGCCTCTCATCAAAGGAACTTTGGGTGGGTTCGAATTATTAACCTTTTGCTCAACAACAAATTAACCATTGCGGCTTCTTCCATAAACATTAAATAAACCAGCAGAGCAGGAACCAGCACACAAAACTATGGCTGTCTAGAGAATTCCAACCCCATGGTGCTGGAGGGCAAAGAAGAGCTGCCCCGGGGGGTCTCCGGGGCACAGAAGCTGCTACCACTCCTTTCTCTCCCAGAGCAGGGGATGTGGTCAAACTGCTGACCATTCTGTTCACAGCTGAAGGCTTTAACCGCTGCTCCACCAGGGCACCCCTCAAGAACCCTTCTAGCATCTTCTGTTTCCCTTTCTTTCTCATTTCTTCCCCTCCTGTAAGGTGTGACCATCTTAGGATCATGCAGGGGCAGTTTGACCCTGTCTCATAGGGGTCACTATGCCTTGGATTTGACTCGGTGGTGATGAGTTTAGTTTGAATGTTTGGAGACTCTAAGTGTGGGTCTGAAGGGACAAACGTGAGGGACAGTCCCTAACAAGGCCCTGCCCTCTGTCCCCACCTTTTCTACTCTATTGCATTTCACAGCTCCTGGGACTGTTTGGCGAGGTAGATGGCAGTGTGGTTGACAGCTCCCAGGGACCCAAGCAAAGGAAAATACACCCTGTCAGCCTGGTGCCATCCACACAATGGACTGTGTGGCAGAACCTTGGAATCCACAAGGATTCCACTGGTTGATGTTGGCAAGCCATCACCACCCTTTCTTCCTTCTCTGTCTTAATCTGCAGCCCACAAACCTCCATGGAGGAGCAGGTGGCGGCTGCATTCAAGGTGCGTTGGCTGGGACATGAATCCAGGTCTTCTCCATGGAAGAAAAAAATCTCAGCCTGGGAAAGTGATAGACAAACAAGATTACCATGGATCTCCCACCCCCACGGAGAGCCTCAGGGTGTCCATGGAAGCATGTATCTGTCTCCTCCCATTCCAGCAGCCCTTCCACAGAGGCAGATAAGCATCATGGATTTCGATATGTAGAGGAGAGATGTGTGGCCCAGAGAGGCCAGGTGGCTTTCCGAAGACCACACAGCTGGATGCACGCAGATGACTTGCGGCCAGTCTGTAGGCTGAAGGTTTTCAGTGGGGTTTGCACTCAGTCCTCTTGCCTGCACACAGCCCGGCTTCAAACATCAGGGGGAGTCTAACCAGGGGAGGGGATGCTGAAGGCGTGAATGAGAAAGGGGGCAATTTCTCTGAGAACACATCACTGGATGCCTGCCCTTCTCCACAGGGACAAAGTGGCCACGATCCAGGGGGGTCAGGGCCAAGCTGGAAGGGCAGGTCTAGCCAGGGTGGTGTGGTGGATGGAGGGGAGACTGCTCACGGTGCACAAGAAGTCTGCAGCCAACAGACAGCTGGGTAGGAGTGGGGCCAGGAACGCTAAGTCCTCATGACTCCTCGGCCTACTGGATCTGGAAGGAGGAACAGAGCCCCAGGACCTCTGATCTGGGGTCGGGAGCCTTCTAGACTGTGTGCCCTGGGCAGGAAACACGCATCTCTGACCCTCAGCTGAAAAAGAGGGGCTTGTATTTGGGTCAGGCTCTGACCCCCAGCTGTAAACCTCGGGATGGCCTATCTCCTTTAGCAACCCCCCGCCCCCACCTCAAGCTCCTCTGGAATTAGTGCAGTCATGCTTTTGTTTGTATTCTTAGGATTTAATTTGAACTCAGCATTCTAAAGGCAACAGTTTGGAAGCAACTGGACCAAGGGACCTCGCATGTTCAGCTCCAACAATTGGGGTTCCTGGTGCTTCCCTCCACCCTGGGCACCATCACTCAGCTCTTTGAAAGATGCCCTCATAACCCCCAACCCCCACCACACACACCTGACCCTCTGTTGTGTAAAACCAGGCCCACTCCTTCAGTTTCCTGTGTTGCCCCCTGCACAGCCGTCTTGACCTCTCTGCCCTCAGGGTCGTCCCTGGGCCTGCTCATGAGTCCACTGCGTGTGGGAGATGGTCCCTGGGCAAAGCCCTCAAGGACCTGTCTTAGCCCTCCCACCCCTTCCCTTCTCCATATGTCTGAAGTCTCACCGCAGGCTTCTGAGTGTTCAAGATTCACTCTGGCACGAGTCGCCCCGGGGTTCCTATAGCTGGTGCAACACTGTGTCCCGACTATTCAGATCTGGATTCCACTGAGACCCGCAGCGTCCCCAGGCTCAGCAGATGCTTGGGGAGCATAGAAGGCCCCTGCTACAGTGTGAGGGGGG
This sequence comes from Nesogale talazaci, assembly GCA_004026705.1. Taxonomy (NCBI): domain Eukaryota; kingdom Metazoa; phylum Chordata; class Mammalia; order Afrosoricida; family Tenrecidae; genus Nesogale; species Nesogale talazaci. The sequence continues at coordinate 23,431 of PVJH01029367.1, forward strand.
GGGAGGGGAGGAGGGGGGCAGGGCAAGGGAGGCCTGTGCCAGATACAGAGTGTTTGCACACAACTGTTTTGACCGGTGGACAATGAGGCCCGTTTTCGTGACTCTGAGTGGCCTACTTGACAGTGCAGTGCCATGATGCTCATTCATCAACTCCCACAGGGCCCTTCCCGAGCACTGCTGCTTCAGGCATGAGCCCCCAGGCAATTCCGATCAAGCTCGGCCCTCCACACCCCCATCCCACCAGAGGCCAGAGGACAGGGTGGGCCTTAGCATGCGTGCTAGAGAGGCGAGGGCTGAGGGAACATGGGCCAGGCTGTTCTAAGGGCTTTGCTCTGCTTATTCATCTGGCTTGCAGCCACCTTAGCTCATAGAAGAGCTGGGCCCGCTCAGTCCGGAGTTTCATCCACAGACCGACTTTCTCTAAACGAGCACCTGCTCCCTAGACCAGCCATTCTCAAACTAGGACCCACGGGCCACATGAGGACAATTTATCCAGCCACCGGGTGTTTTTGCTGCTGCCTGTCCTGCTTAGAAGATGACTCATCCCAGGCCCGCAGTGAATTTGTTCATAGTTGGTTTTTTTAAAAAAAAAACTATAGTCCAGCCCTCCAACAGTCTGTGGGACAGTGCACTGGCCCCCTGTTTTAGAAGTTTGAGGACCCCCTGCCTAGATCTTCATCATCTCCTGTGTTTGTTTCTTTCATTAAGAAATTAACTGATGTCTTTGGTTGTCTTCCAGGCACAGTGGTCTCTGCCGCCAATGCCGAGCACAGCATCTGACTCATAGCTGCTCCTTGATACATTGTCCCCCCTCCCCGTCCCCCTCCAACATGCTCTCCAAGGGACCCTGGTGGCATGGTGCGAATCAAAAGTTCCACGGTTTGAACCCACCAGCTCCTGTGCTGGACCAATACGTGGGAGTCACTGACTGCCTTGGAAACTGTGAGACTCTTCTACTCTGTCCTGCCAGGTCGCAGTCAGGTGAATAGGCCTTGCCTGGAAGGCCATGGGCCATGCTCATCACCACTCCATGGCCCTCGCCGAGTACACCCCAACTGAACTCAAACATGACCTCCACAATGACCTGGGCTCTTCACCAGACAGTGGCCGCAAGACTCTTTTGTCCATGGGAACCTGAAGACATTGCCTAGTTTTCTGTGCACATTGACCAAGTAGTTCCCATCAGAACAGTTTGGACTCTGTCCTGCTGCATATTTCTGGGGACAGAGGGCATTGATATTCCGGCAGAGTAAGGGAAGCAATGTCCATCATGGATGAAAATGGTTGAGCTTGCAAATTCCTGGACGGATGAAGCATCTTTCCTTTGGAGACTGCAGCCAGACCCTTCTACCAGCCCATGGGTAGGTGTTAAAGCAACAGAAGCCCCGCCCAGGTCCTTTCAGATAAATTTCATGTCATCTTTGCAGAAGTTTATACTGTCCCTTAAAAAAATCTGTAGGGTATTCTGCTTCTATGTTTTTAAAACTATATTTAGTTTGCTTTGAAGATGAATAAAACTGAGATGCTATTATGTTTCCTACTTTGCAGCATCCAGAAATTCCTTTGCTATTAATACTCCAGGGAAACAGATTTCTTTGATTTTTTTTTTCCAGTTTAGGAGATCAAAAGCCGCCAGAAATTGTTTCAGAAGAAAAATAAATCTCTAAGATGCTGAATTTGAAATTCTATTTGTCCTCTATGTCGGGAGCTGTGTAATGGGAGATTGCTCTCACAGTGGCCTATGGTCTCTGTTTTGTCTCCTCTCCCCTCCTGGAGAAGCCCCACCTTCAAGCCACCATCTGCTTTCTCTTGTGACATTGTGGAATATTGAGCCTCAAGTGAAATTTAGTGTAAATCAAAGCAGGCAGTCACTTCTCAAAGAGAGCGGTTCTGATGAATGGCTTGTCAGCCTCGGAAAAGCCTACGCTTCGATGATGCCAAGCATTTGGGTTGTAGAAAGTTTTGAGCAAAGGAACGGGTTTTCCTTTTGGATCTCAATCTACCCTTACACATGCCCTTTTATAAACAAGTGGTCAACATTAATAAATGGACAGGAACTAAACTCCAGAGTGAATTTAGATTTGCCCATTCTTTGAGCAAATGTCCTTGTCTTGGTGTGGGATCCAATCCAGGATCCCATATGACATTGAATTATCATGCATTTTTCACCTCCAAACCAGGTCTTTCCTCATTTCACACGATGCTGACACTTTGCAGGAGGAGGAGTCAGACATTTTGTGGAATGCCCCTCCATCTGGGGTTACCTGGCATTTTCTCATGATGGGGTTGACATGACAAGCTTTGGAAAGGATGTCAATGGGTGTTCTCAGTGTGTCACTGAAGAGCTACATGGTGTTGAGACGCTTTGTTTCTGGTGATATTGACCTTGACCACTTGTCTGCTGTGTTCCTTCAATGAAAAGAAACTGGTTCGCCCTTCACACTGGGAGACATCCTTTTGGACAATCCAAATGCCCTGCTTTTGATTAAGCTTTCAGTGTGAAGTTTAGCCTCATCCATTGGTGGGTCTTGGTTGTATAATAATTGTGGAGTTCTGATTTTCTGTTTTCTTCATTGTTTCATTCCTTTTCTATTTGCTATTTGGAATTCATCTCCAATTAAGAGCCACTATTTTATCTCTCTATCCATTCACCATTTACTCTTCCATCCATCTATCCATGCATCCATCCACAAAG
>PVJH01029368.1:0-26112 GCA_004026705.1 Nesogale talazaci
ATATATATATGTTTCTAAGAATTTTTCTAGTCTACCCAGACTAACACACCAGTGGGCATGTAAAATGAAAGACAATCCATGACAATATTTGTATGTTAATTTAAAGAGAAGGAAATGGATCCAAAATATAATTCATATCCTTTCTTTGAAGTGAGAAAAAGACAGGATATGTACTTAAATCACAATTTATCATTTCAGAACTTCTGCCTATCCCAGTAGAGTGATTTATTTTTTCAGGGCTAAATGTAGCCCAGAAAGAGAAAATGAGCCTTCTGTAATGAAAAGTCTAAGAGTTAGAGCAATAAACAACTGCATGGGGCACTTTGTGCTGAATTTCTACAGACCCTCACCATTGGTCAAGGTGAAGAAATCAATGACAGCACAAAAATCATCCACTGAACTTCAAGACAGACCTCATTCTCTGTGCCTGGCTTCTCTATACAGTGCCTCATTTCTGATCCAGTTCTCTCCGCAGGGAGCGCTAATAGGCTAACAGCTACAGAAGTCTAGTTTGCTCTAAAAAACAGCAGGATCAAAGGGTGCTCTGTGGAAAACTTAATACTGTCTGCTTTGCTCTGAGGGCTACAAATCTTGTACCAAAATTTTTGACGCCATTTCTGAGTCCTTCTTCCAAGTTCTTCAAACACTTAACATGTCTCAGAGAAAGAATCAGTTCAGTTCATTAAATAAAAAAAAAATTTGGCTCAGGAATAAATGAGTATCAAACCACCCCAAAACAAAAACAGTAACACTAAATGTGAATAAGATTTCTGTATAGTATTTTATTTCCAAAACTTGCTTTATAATAAAATGAAATAAAACCCGATATGTACAAGGTGCATTTTAATGGGTGAAGCACTCCACTAGTAACCAAGAAATCGGCAGCTCTCAAGTCCATCCCTAGGTAACCTGGAAGAAATGTGGGGTGATTAGTCCACCCCTAAGCAACCGGGAAGAAATGTGGAGTGATCGACTTCAGGAAATTTACCACTAAAATTCCTCGGAAGTACAACTCTGCCCTGACACGGAGGGATCACCATGAGTCAAAATCAACCCTATGGGACATGCTGTTGGTATTTGTTTGGGAAGTCCTATTCTGTGCACTTGCCCAAATGCCACCTCCAACTCACTGTCATCTAGCTGATCCCCACTGACAGCCACCCAAGAGGACAGAGTCCTACTGATCCAGGGGGTTTCCCACAGGGGAGCCTCTTTGTCAAAATAGAAAACATTCACTTTCTCCCCCTGAGCAACTGATGGGTTTGAACTGTTGACCTTGCCGTTAGCAGTTCAATGCATAACCCACGGCACCACCAGAAGTTCTTGTGCACTTTACAATGGGCTGATAAAGAAAGGAGGTTTGAACAGTGGGAGATGAAGTGATTCACATGAAGTTATCGAGCTAGTCGATACAATCAGGAGTTCCTTACGTTTTTCACGTCCAAACCAATCTTTGTTTACAACCTCCTCTTCTCTCGAGTCTTTCTTTCATTGCTACCCTATTACATAAATGAAATGAGAGTTTGTATGAGAGTTTTCCAATGTCTTACAGTAAAAACTTTCAAAATCTTCCAATAAAGAAAGAAAATTTTATTATAAACACACATATACTCCTAATTAGAATGAGTCATTAAAATTGGGATAGACTTTATCTACTTTTTGTTCATATTCACATATACACTCAATCACCTTTTTAAAACTATTTCATTATGGCTATTTATACTATTATAAATAATCTTTGGTCAGGCCTTCAAAATGCTCCTTAATTCAGTTCTTGTCTCTTTATCAAAGCTTGTCTTACTTTTTATCAAAGCTTATCTTATTTTAATTCTATGCCCCTTGGCTTATATTTATGTTTTTAATATTTCATTATGGATATTTGTGCTCTTAATATATCATTTTAAATGTTATTTGGTTAGGCCTTTGAAATGTTCCTTAATGCAGTTCCATTCTCTTCATCAAAGCTTATCTTACTTTCATCCTATTCCCCCTCCCTTTTTATTCCATATGATAAATGGTCTTACTGAATTGAAATACATTTGCTTAGGTTGTGAAACTTTTAAAATATCAGTGACTGTGTTTTATCCTCATAACGTCAGCCTTAGTATAGCAAGTTTTTTTTCTTCTCAAATGATCTCTGTCCTAAATATTTCTGCAACTATAACATTCCATCCATTATCTTTAAACATTGTTCTGTAAACAGAAGAATTCCAACACAGCAGAAGTTCAAGAGCAGGCAGTAAGACACAGGACCTTATAGCCTGGAACCCACACAGTTTCTGTGCGAAGGTTTTGCCTGAACTATATTTTAAAAAAGTAGTAATAAATGAAAAATTAAGATAAATGTATTGAAAATATAAAACGTGTACCATGGTTTTGGTGAATAATGACAGAGCAATTCAAATTCAAGATGGTGGGTACATTCTGCTTGGGGGTATGACTTGCAATCCCCTCAAGATACAGCACTCTTCCCACTTTCTCTGTAGTTCTCCATATTTATTCTCCTGTCTGTGTTGCCCCTTGCTGTCTTCAGAGCTGTGTTTTGAACAACAAAGCCCATTTGGTCTGATCTGGTTCATGGTTCTGAGGATTAGGTGCTGCTGTTCCTTGTCTAAGTGCTCTGGACTCTCTGCGAAGAGGTTCACCTTCAGGTCCACAGGGTGTCCACAGATGGCGGTTGGGCTCCATCAGTCTCTGTCTGGGGGTTCCCATCTTTTTAAGTGAAATCATCATCCAACCACGCGGTGAACGGCCTCGTCTTGAAACGCTGCTTACCTGAGAGGGTCTTTGCTGCTCTCTCCTTCCCAAGAACCAAACAAAGCTACCCTTAATGGTTTAATTTATAATCCCCTGTGCAGGTTGAATTGAACTCTCTAAGTAAGATACAAACTTCTGCACCTATTAAAGAATGTTTACAGCGAGTGTCCATATGGGACACAAGGAAAGTCTTTGCTTATGCTTTATAATGCATTTATGAGAAATCCACCCCAAGCGGAGGTGACAGATCACGACACAAAATTTGTAGCTGATAGTTCAGATCGATGCTGACTAATAGAACTTTCTCTGAGATTGAAAATGTCTTATATACCATATCTCAATACCCAGCACTGACTCTTTAATGTAAATTAATTTTAATTACTTTAAATCACTGGACATTGATGATTAATGATTATAATCATAATTCTGTGCCAGTACATGTTTTGTAATAAGATGATTTCATTATTATAACTATACTGCGGTTCCCAGGAAAGGGAAATTGATGAATGTATGAGTCCATTAGAAAAGACTGACACAAAGAGGGTCAAAATAATAGCTTTTCCTCCTTAACCTTTAATTACTTGAAGGGATTAATGAGTAGCTAAACCCTATTTTTTTCTATCACTTGGACTTTCATGAATTGTAATAGCTTCAAATAAATTTAAGATTCATCATATCCCTATATCTACTGGGAGGTACAGTAGATAACTATATTAAAGAAAGTAATATTAAATAAAGAAGATAATAAACCCATAAATAAAATATTAGCAATTACGATACATAAGTGTAATATAGAGAGAAATACAAATATAAATTAATATATTCATTTAACCGGACAATTCTTAGACACAAATGTGGCTTCATAAGAGTCCCACAGGGAAGACTAAAGTAGGAATTCCTCTAAACAAAGGGTTGAAGTGAAGCTAAACTTGAAAGCTCCTGAGCCAATTTAAGTGAGTCTTGGTTTAGCCTCCTTGTGTGTCTATACAAAGCTTGAATCCACAAACTCATTGACTTAGATCACATCTGTCTAGAGGGAAACCTCCTTTGAGCATCTTCCAGAAAATCCAGGCAGCACAAGTTGATTGGTGAAGTCCTTTCAGCTTCTTGACATAAAAGTTTCCATTGAAAGGCTATTTTCTTTGCAGCTTCAACTGAACGTCTTTATCCAGTGAGTCAAGAGGTTAAATAAGATGACTGGAGCATGCAAACCCAAGTTCAGGAATAAATGCAGTTGAGCAGCAACAGAAGAATCAAAGTCCCTCTGCATTTGAAAGACTAAACAAATGGTTAGACCACCTTCCTAATGCCATGACCCTTTAATACAGTTCCTCATGTTGTGGTGACCTTCCAACCATAAAATTATTTTGTTGCTAATTCATAACTGTAATTAAAAACTGTTATGTATCAGGCAAGCCCTATGAAAGGGTCATTCAACCCCCAAAGGGGGCACCCATGACCTACAGGTTGAGAATCGCTGAACTAAAGGATCACCGCCTGGTGATAGTAGGATATTCTCATTCCTTAGATGCAGACAACTTTCCAATGGCTTCCATACATTAATTTGATATAATCTGCGTACCAACAGTGTTAAGTAGGCAAAGAAGATATGCTTTTATCCCCTGGTAACGAGGGACCTAAAACAAGCATTTAATGAGTAGCATCTATGTGCTAATTACATAGTACTCTCCTAATCACAGGGACAAATAGGTATTGTTGCATTTTTTCTGCAAATTAATAAACTGGTGCTTAAAGAGCATATTAACCCATCTTGAGGGACATGGCAAAGTTAGAGTTAAAATGGAAGCATCCTTAATTAGAGGGCTACTCATTTCTTGTTTGTCTGTTTTTTTCTTCCCAGTATACTGCATTATTCTCAATAAAATTGCTCAATTCATTCCATGAGATAAAATAGAATATATTGGATAAGCTCTTTTCCATGTCAAAAATAAATCTTAATATAAGAGTGAAACAATTTTGTGGAAAGAAGAAGCATATTTTTTAACTAAGCCTACTTTTTAATTTACCCAATTGTGTCCTTCCTTGGTCTTAAGGAATAAATGAACAATTGAACAAACACAATCGGAACTGATCAGTGCCAAATGCTTATTATCAAAATTATTCTTCAAGGTAAATGGCATCAACCCATTTCAAAAAAAGAGGAAATGTGGCCCATAGAGCATTTTTTTCCAGCAGAAATATATTGAGTAAATTATGGCCTGTGCCTCCAATGAACCACATACAATGAAAATCATCTATTTCAAGAGTCCCCCCAGAGTAGCGTCCTGTTACAATTTGCCTTATATGGAATCTGCTTCTAGGATTCGGTGCCCTAAATCCTCCCTGAAATTTAAGGGCTTAACCTAGTTCTCACACCTAACACAGTTACCACATAGTTATTTTTGACAGACTTGACAATGGCATGAACAGCCTTAATAAATGAACTAAATAGATATTGGAAAAGAAATTGGGGGAGGATCCTTCAAATAACCACACCAACAGACCAACAATAAATTCTTTGGGGGGCTGAAGAACATGAAAAAAAAAAAAGCTAAAGCATAAAGAAAGAATCTTGTTTAATTTCTAGAAGTGAAGATGAGGACGATAAAACAAAACTTGGGCAGGTGTATTCCTCTGTTTTACAGTAATTTCTCTTCAGTGTGAGACACTGAATGCAGTGGTCAATCATGTTATTTTGATATAATTTCTGATTTTGCAACATGTATCAACCAATTATAATTGGTTGTATTTCATTTGACAACATGATTGACTATTAGTTTTTGTTGATAATGAAGACCAAAGAAGAGAAAGTTGCAACCTTCAAACATAGTCTTCTAAGTCAGGGTTAGGATGTATTTCTGATAGATATGAAGAGAACAGACATTTTAATATCACTCAAAATATAAACTGGATAGCATAGTTTCTTTCAAATGCTAAAAAAGTGAACTCATATCCCTTGTCTTTGTTGACACTCTTTAAACAGGTCACAATATATAAGGAAAGAGAGAAATACTATTGGTTCTCTGGGCTCCTTTTAAAGATGTACATAGTGACACACTTATCTCTGGGAAATAATAGAATAAGTGAGTGAAGTCAAGGCAGAAGAACCATTAAGTAAAGGATGGTCTACAAGTCTGACTTCTCAGCTATTAATATATTTTACCATAAATGAATGGAAGTGAAATCTTTAGGAGCAGTACAGAAAAATTAGTCTATGTCCTCAAAGCTAATGAAAAGATAATTTCCAATTTAATATATTTGACTCAAATGTAATTTATATTTTAAGCATAAAACTTACAGTGACTCCTGAACTGCAGTTAGTGGCTCAGATAGTTAACAAAAAAACAGAAGTCCAAGTGAATTGTCAGGATGACAATGGTAGGACCTCACACTCTTAATATCAGCAGAGGACTCTTGGTCTTAAGGAGGTCTACCGTGGTAGTGGTTAAGGACTGGGCTATGATCATGATCACAAGGTAAACAGTAGGAAACCACCAGCAGGCTCTTGGGTGAACGCTAGGCTTTCTACTTCTGCAAAGAGTTAACAGTCTCAGAAACAGATGGGGCCAATGTTACTCTGTCCTACAGGGCCAATATAACTATCAAACTGATGGCAGCAATTTTATTTATATTTTAATGTAGTGTTTGGAGTTAACACATATATCATATAATTTCATGTTCAATCAGGTCAAGTAGAACTGTATAATTGCTACTACAATCAGTTTCCAAGCATTCTCTATGTACAGGGTGTCCTTGATAACCTCTCCCTTTTACCACCCCCACTCATTGACCAATGTCCCCCCATTCTACTTAGATAGTTTGTTTGTTTTTAACTGACCTTAAAAGTTTTGTTAGATAATCAGTAGTCACCTGGGTTGTGGTGGGTTCACACTTATTGCTCTAATGGAGTCCAACCAGTGACATCCAGAACAAATGTATATATACTGTTTTCAAAGTTTCTCTGACTTTAAGCAACATATGTTAGCTTAGTTGGGCAAGCTTCTACAAACAGAAATGAGTGACACCAACAAGACTGTCATATCCTCAAGGCATGCATAACTAGTTTTGACGACATTTTGAAGATATTTGAGTTAGCAAGTCATGTATTGGATTGCATAATAAGAACTCCTGCACATGTATAAAAGCCCTTTACTCAGTAGTGCTGTACGATTGACTGAAACAAAGTGACTATCAAGAGAATAACCTTAATCCGATGGGATGAAAAATGATGTGTCACAATAGTATCATAACGGTGTCTCTAAAAGTGATCCAATCATTTATAGAAATTATAGTTATATAAATGGATTTTGAATGCATACTTGATTATGGCCATAATATAAGGGCAATTAGCTCTTAGGTCTTAGCCCTGCCTGGTACTTACCTTCTTGAGGCGATCACAGATTAGCACCATACCAAAATGTGGTGAAGAAATCATATGGTGACCAGATATAATGAAAAATAGTGTTCGGGCTTTTAAAGGCTTATTTCAAAGCAATCAGACCTCTAAGTGAAGAGTCAGCCACTTCTGTACAGAAGAAGCAAATCAGCGTGTATGATCCAAGGACTGTAATTAATAAGGCTCAAACTGAGAGGAGGACAACCACCAATACCTTAATTCTAAACACCTGGTTTGTAGAAAACTTTGGGTGACAATGGTAGCCCAAAATCAATTTGAAAGATCCAGACATGGCTTGAATCTCTGCTGAATCCCCAAAGCATATAGACTAGAACATGAACAGCCCGGCTATCAGACAAAGAGCATTGTCAAGTGGATTTTAGCAACTGTAGCTGGAATATAATACCTTCTCCTTTGATCTGTTTCCAATGTAAATTTATTCTATTTTTTTAATGCTCTGTTTTCTCTTTGATTGAAATCATTCTCTGTTTTATATGGCCATTGTTTCAGAGTCCTTGTTGGTTGTTTGCCCTTTTAGTGTGTGCAGACCTATACAGAGAAACCACCCGAATGGTGGCTGTGTGAAAACAATCGCTAGCTTAATGACTGCCTGAGGTACAGAGTGGAGGGTGAAGGGAATGGGGAGGTGAGATTAATGGATATGAGAAGGAAGAAAAGGTACCAAAGTTGATTATGGTGAGCATGGTTCAACTCTTCTTGATATTATTGAGCAATTAAATTGTATGATATTTTAACATTAACTAATAAAACAAAATTAACTAATTGTGTCAGAGGACAGGATACTTACCATTTGCCATGTGACAAATGATTATAAAATAGGCAGCTTTTACAGAAGTAGAGATGTTTGCCATTGCAAATCATCTGCTTTACCCAATCCACTAAATCTTATATACTATACTTCAAATGCTTTGTTTTTTTCTTGTACTCATCTTTAATAGTTCCCCTTTGACCCCCAAGCTCCTGTGCCAGACCCCAAGGAACCACAACACCACCACAACAATACTCTAACAAAGGAAAATCTCAATTGAGAAGGGAGCAGAAATTAAAAACTGGAACAAATGTACAATGGGCCAAAGGGGAAATGCAATAATAATGTGTTACATGTTAACCTAAGAGCATCTGTCATCGACCACTTTGCAAGGCACTCTGGATGATAACTCAACTCCCTCACAATTTAAAGGCAACTCTGAGAATACGAAAACAGGGTTGTGTGTTGCATGCAAGGATGATCATTTCTGGGGACTTTGAGGACTCTGAGAACTGTCTGCCTCTAGACTTCTTTTACATGACCAGAGAGTCAACCATCATCTTTTTCAGCAACAATGACCAGTGTCTTTTACGAGTATGTAACCCTGCACTGATGTCGGCATGGTGACACTGGATTTCTACTCCGTTTTCTGAAAGTGTCCGTGAAGAAGAGCAAGGAGGCACATTGCACCCTCATTGCCCTGGCCCTATAGGTGGAGAAGAACTCACCCTTTGGGTCCTTAAGGCTGTTAATCTTTTTTGTTTTGTTTTGTTTTTATGGGGGGGCATCACTGCCTTCTGGTAGGAGTGGGAAGCCCAGCCTTGCTCCTGGAGAGCTACTGCTGGATTTGAACCACCAGCCCTGTGGGTCGCAGTCCCGCACACAACCACTTCGCCACTGGGGCTCAGCCCAAGGCTGTAATCTTTATGGGAGTAAAAAGACTGATTTTCCTCCTCTGAAGTGGCTGGTGGGTTCCATCTGCCGACATTTCAATGAGTGGGCCAACGGGTAACCCACGACACCACCGGGCCCCCTGAGGATGCAGAGAGATGACTGGATTTCCAATCACAACCTCTTCTTTCAGGAGAATTTCATAAGCCTGTCGGAAACTCTCCTGCGATTGTGGTTATGTGAGGGAGTGAGAACATGTGTTTATCATCCACCCAAGTCCCCTATAAGAATGGGATGGAGCCTGGGTTTACAAGGCACAGAGGCCCTGGGTCACAGGATACTCATGGTAAGGAGCATCCACTGGGACTCTTAGCAGGGCTCAGCTGTTTCAACAGCACTCCCTTCGTAGCCTTCTCCCACCCCCTTTTAGAGACAAGTGAAGTCACGGTTCTGACTATGGTTTATAAAAGATGAATGAAAGGTCCTTAATTGTTACAAGGTTATTAATATTATTCATCTGGTCCCTTTACAATCATTGGTCACTGAAATCACTTCCTAACTATTTTAGAGTCAGTTAGAATGATACTTGGGCTCTATGTGTCAAATGGTTTTTATTAATACAAAATAACCACATTCCCAGAGTGTTTCTGAAGGCCTTTATAATCTATCAGTCTTCAATTTCTTTTTATGCATTCAAAAACTATCAGAAGAAATTTTCACTTAGATTGGCTAAAAATGTCAACTTTAGAATTTTCTTATCCTATAGATTAACCCTAAACCTGCAAGCTTACCAGAAACTAAAAATAAAGCAGAACCTCTGTGAATTTGTTGATAATCCATTGTCAGCAGCAGAGACATGTATGAAAAGAAGTGAATGGCATAATTTCCTCGACCATAACAAATTACTTAAGTAACTCTTAAGCCTTTAGTACTTGCTATATCAAAATATGGAACATTTTAATGATTGATTTTTTTTTCAGGGGGCTGTGCCTCAGTTAACTTAATTTTTCAATTGTCTTTTTCCTGGATTCATAGAAAAATTTTTGTCAAGCAAGGAAATAAACTCCATCATTCTCCCATAGACCTGTAGTAGGCTGTGTTTCTCATTTGACAAGCCCAAATGCACTTATCAGTGGATAAATGGATGTTGCCCTAATAGTGAGGCTTCCACATTATTAAAGGTCAAGACGTTGCCTTCTCAGTATCCCAAAACAAGTGGGTTTTCAGGGTATGCACATTATTTTATCAGTTGTTGCTCTGCGTTCTCTAAATATACAGTCATAATTTAGAGTCCTAGACAGCCCACCACAGCTATATTTTTTTCTCTTCATGTCCAATGTAAATGTTATTCCCAAACTATATCAGAGGCAATAAAGATTTAGTCCATTCAATTTCATACTGTGATCTGGAGAAAATTGGATCTAAAATCTGTACTTTGGGAAGTCCATGCCAATTGATACAGATAAGCAGATAAGTCCAACCACATAAGAATGCAAACACACTCAACACTGCACAACAACCAATTCTCAAATGCTAAGCAATAAAAATTGTATCTGTTTTTAGGCACCTCTCACTAGGTTGAAATTTAAAGTACATTTTGTGACAAGCAGGCAGCATCATACTGAAATTCTCCTCTATGTTATCTAGATAGAAACCATTTCAAAACACGGATAGGATAGCATCAGTTATATAAGGCACTGGCAGTTAGTCACAGAAGTGCTGAACTCAAAAATGATCCAAACCGCAGTTGGTGTTCCTAAGCGGTAGGTACAGGAAGGTTTCATATTTAAAAAATAATAAAACAAAAGGGCCTTTCTCAAGCTAGTATTTATTTTCATGTTGTGAAAAAAAGACATGAACTAATCCATCTAGTCTCATTAATCCACAATATTTAAATATCTGGTAGTCTCAGGGACATATGCCATGAAGTTGAAAGTGCTATGTTACAGTTGTCAGAGTTTACCTGTAACTTAGACATTACTAGAAGTAAATGATCATAGTAATATGGTGTCATATACACATATACCTATATACATGTGATATATATTACACAAGTTCATTATACAAGTATATATGAAATATATTTATAATTTAAAGTTTCTAATGTATAAAATTTATAGGTTACTTGTCCTCTGTAATAGTAAAGGTTTGGTGTAAATTGCCTACAATTCTCAACGGTTTGGTTACTAAGACTTAGTATGATGAGCTACAACATAACATAGTCACCTGCATAGTGAGATCTGTTATGGGCAACTAGTCTATTGAAGCTGCAACCTGCTTCCAATATAAATGGGTGCTGTGGAAAATCTTGCACGCATTTTACTGAGTGTAGAGTCTGCATCTGACCTGTCGTCTGGCTTCCAGTTCTTTAAACTTGAGCCAGTGGCCTATGTTACTCTCTGCCAACTCTCAAAATAAAAACAAAAGCCTGAATCACAAAGTAGAAAACATTGAAAACCTAGATCAATTTAAAAATGGATTAAAATGGTCAAATGCTAAGGTGCTAACTTTTAACCTAACTGTATTTACAGTCATCTATTTTACAATTCTACAATCCATTTTACAGTGCATCCTGCATGATAGCAAGGCTATTCAAATCCTGGGTATATTGTCAGAGGATATTCAGTTGAAGATTATTCCACATATATTTCCCTTCATTTTTTTAAAATTTAACTGAAGCAATTGTAAGTCAGTCAATAGGGAGATTAAACGATATTACATTTTAACCCAGGTATGTCATAATTGATTTTACAATTCTTCTGTCTGATCACAAAGCAATTCACATGCCTCATCAGAAGGGTATTGAATTAAATGTTAATCACATGCTAATAAATCTGTTAAAAAACAATCAAAAAACAAACTCACTGTCAATGAGTCAATTCCATCTTATAGGAATTTATAGTATAGAATAGAACTGTTCCTATGCTTTTCTGAGACTGCAAATGATTATGGCAGGAGATGGTCACATCTTTTACCTGACGAATGGCCTTTGTGTTTTGAATTGCAGAACTTGTAGTTATATATTCAGGGCTTAATCCACTACTCCACAAAAGGTCCCCCACCCACCCTGTAAATCCTGACAATCCCTACAATATGACTGCTTCCTTTAAGTGAATTCATCTCTACAACCAGATACCTGCTTTCTGATCCACCAATCTTGTATTCATCATAGTAGCCATCAGACTGACATCTGACCAAGAACTTGGAAAGTGCCTGCCTCAAAATTGTGTAAGCCATGTCATTCATATAAAACTTTCTTTGTATATACATTTCATTGTTTTGGTTTCTCTAGGAAACCCAGCTTACAACACTCTCTTTTGTTGATTCCCCCATTGACATCATCTATTCTAACCTATAACCACTATATGTAGGGTTTCCTACATATAGTCCCCTCTTTCTCCATCAGGATGGCTTGTAGATTTAAATAGCTAGTGTGACTGACATCCCAATGACTAACCCAAAGTACCACCAGCATCCTACCCTTTTCTGTTGATTAGCATTATATACATATAGTGCTGCCAATGATATCATGCTGTAATTTCCACAATCTATTTGGCACAAATAGAAACAAATATGGATCTCTCTAGTCACTTGGCTTCATTACTTTCTTCCAAATTTCTTGGCACAAATTAATGAGTGAGTGTTCCTGGCACTGCATCATTTTTTAAAAATAGAACAATTGGCATTCTGCCACTCCTAGAGTCTTTCCCCTGAATAATGCCTGCTGTATTGGTTGGACTTAATTCCTTCAGAAGCATCAGTTCATAATCATATACAATATCTTAAAATAGAAGAATGTTAACCAGTTATGTTTGGCACAATGCCTATATTCCTTTCATTTTATTTTATGCTTCCTGTATAATCTGATTTTTTTCCCCCTTAGGATCCTCTAATATTGGAATTCAAGGCATAGAATTTCTCTTCAGTTCTTTCACTTTAAAATTTTGTTTTTAATTTGGATTTTCTAAATTTGGGTCTTTGTAAATATCATTATAATACTGTTTGTGTTCTAAAGTTATATTTAAAATTTTATACAGCTCTACTACGTCCTCCTTTCTTCAATCCTCTTTTGTTTCCTCACATACCAGGGAAAGTTTCGGAGTCTGTTTTGGTGCACATTGGTTCTTCATGTGTTCCAGTTTTGTTAATGAAGTTTCGCTTTTGTTTGGCCATGATGTTTTTGATAACATTCCATATCCAGCTGTTGTTCGTGAGGTTTAAATGATAAACTGCTTCTTTCTCCTGGCTCATCTGTTCTTACTCTGGAAGCTCCTTTCAAATCTGTTCATCATGAGTAACCTTGGTGCAGGTCAGAACACCAGGCCAGAGGTTTCAGCATGCTATGCAATCCATCAGAGTGGGACAAGTCACCACAATAGGACGAACTGACTGGTAAATGATGACTTAAGCTATATGATAATTCAAAATCTATTATTTTAATTAATTGTTCCATAACAGGTCCCATAATTTTCTTCACATGTAATTTTATAGTAGGACTGTTTTATAGTTTGTTATTATTCTTATTTCTACTGAACTTCCTTATATGACTTCTAAACATAATATAAAGCTCATTCAGGTTATTTACCTATTCTTATATAGGCAAAATGGAATTTTATCTTTTTTTCTAGTAGATGAATCTTATGGAGTTTAGTTCCAGGTAGACCCTAACTGTACCAAACCACATCTTGAAATTTGGAGCGTCTCATATTCTTGTTTCAAATATTTGCATCTGACACATTGAGCTGAACCAAAACTTGACAGTATTACAACGCATCTAGCTTGAAACTGGAACCTACTGGATTTCCCAAGCTGATAAGATCTATAGAGACTGGGAGAGGATACAAGGAAAGCCATTTCCATGATCAACAGGGCAAGGAACTAGAACCAGCTGGAAGAATGGAAAACTGATTTGATTCAATTAGAGATGGCAGAAGGTGCCATTTAAAAATGTCCATACATATGTTTTTCATCCTTATATACATACACACACACACACACACATATATATATATCACATACACACAAATACAATTGTTGTTAAGTGTGGTGAAGTTACTTTGAATTCATACCAAAGGTCAGTTGACTAGAGAAACAAATCCAGTGGCATGCATATATGTGTGTGAGAAAGAGCTTTATGTCAAGAAGAGATCGTCTATCAAGAAACGCCCCAGCCCAGACAAATCCATAAACCAGGTACTAGTCCACAACTCCCTCTTCAGATTCACAGTCACCTGCAATGATGTAGACTGCAGGCATATCACCGCCCAGGGACTGAAAAGACCCATGGGTCCCAAAGTAGTGGACACATCTGCAGTGTTGTGGTAGCAGTCAGGGTCTGTCAGCAGGAAGGTGAAGGCAGAGAGAGAAGGGGAGGTTCCCAGGGCCCTCCTTATGAGAAGGCCATGCCTACAAGAAGTCACCACCAGGTTGTGACTGAAATGACAGGCTAAACTCCACCAATACATTTTTATATATCTGCAAGTTGACATGAAATTATGTAACTACCACACTCTATGCACCACAGAAGGAAACACAGTCTCTCGTCTTGCGTCATCATCAGAATTGTTCTGATGCTTGAGCAAAGCCCACGGGGGATAGCAGAAGCAATGCATCCTTTTTTTTAAATCATTTTGTTGGGGGCTCATACAACTCTTATCACAATCCAGACATCCATCCATTGTATGCAAAGCATATTTGTATGTTTGTTGCCATCATCCTTCTCAAAACATTTTCTTTCTACTTAAGTCCTTAGTATTAGCTCCTCATATTTGCGCTCCCTCCTGGCTCCCTCCTCCTTCATGAGCCCTTGCTAATTTATAAATTATTATTATTTTGTCATATTGTACACCGCCTGATGTCTCTCTTCACCCACTTCCCTCGTGTCCACACCCCAGGGAGGAAATCATATGTAGATCCTTGTAATCAGTTCCCCCTTTCAACTCCACCTTCCCTCCATCCTCCCAGTATAACCTCTCCCAGCACTAGTCCTGAAAGGATTGTCTGTCCTGGATTCCCTGTGTTTCCAGTTCTTATCCATACCAGTGTAAATCCTCTGGTCTAGCCAGATTTGTATGGTAGAACTGGGATCATGATATTGGGGGGTGGGGGGAAGGATCCATGTAAGAACTAGAGGAGCAATCCATCTTATTGAAGTTTTACCTTGTCGATGCCCTTCTATTTTGTCAACCATGATGTCCTACTCCAAGGAGTAACCTCTCCTGATAACATGCCCAAAGTATTTGAGACGAAATCTTGTCATCCTTGCCTTTACTGAGCATTCTAGCTGTACTTCTTTCAAGACAAACCTATACCTTATTTCCTTGTAACTGGTACTTTCAATATTCTTTGCCAGCATCATAGTGCAAATGTACTAATTTTTCTTTAGTCTTCTGATTTGATTCCCAACTTTCATTTGCATAAGGATGAATAAAAATACCACGGCTTGGGTCAGGCATACCTTCGTTCTCAAAGTATAATCCTTGATTCGCAACACTTCAAATAGGTCTTCTGTAACACTATTACATAATGTACTGTGTCCTTTGATCTCTCAACTGTAAAATTTATTGTCGATCCAAGGAAGATGAAATACTTGACCACTTCAATCTTTTCTCTATTTCTCACAAGGTTATCTATTGGTCCAGGATTGAGGATTTTTGTTTTCTTTGTTTATATTGAGCTGTAATCTATACTAAAGGATGCAGTGCTTGATCCTCATCTGTAAGTGCTTCAAATTTTATTACCTTCCAGGAAGCAAGATTGTGCCATCTGCTATTGCCAGTTATTAATAAACCTTCCTTAAATTCTGATGCAGATTTCACATTGATTTTAATAATCCATTCTAATTTGAGTGGATATTGATACATTCAATATTCTTCTTTGCTCCATAAATATATCAAAATTCTCAAGTATATGTATATGAATAGTAAAACTGACTGGGCCTGGGTCATTAAATGGTGAACATATCAGATTACCCAAACTTAGAATAAATTATTAAAGACAATGTGAAATCTGAGTCTTTGACCATGGTTAGTTACCAATAAGTAATCTTGACTTGTGTATTTCAGAGTAGTATAACCCTGGCTTATCTTGGCTGCAATCTTAATGGAAGGAGATTGTCAGGCATGTCTTCGAAACTTTAGCTCACCAGTTTGGAACAACTAACCTTGACATTAAACAGTTATCAATAAATACAAATCTAGGTTTCAATAATTTCCATTGCCCTCATCTGAAAGGTGTAGTCATGTAACTGGCAATAGCACCATGTGACTAGATTTAACAGTCAGCCAATAATATGTTAGATGGCAGAGTCTTCTTTATGGTCAAACATTGTGAGGGTCTGGGGAAGAATGCAATTAAGAATCAGCCTCTACTTTTTATTTTAAACAAACCAGAGCTTTTGAGGTTGCATACAAGAAGGCAAATCAGGGTTAGTGCTTTGTACATTGTCTGACACACATTAAGTGCTCGATTGACCTTAGCAGAAGTTTGTTTCCTTGTGAACATAGAGGCCACCAAATGATGACTGGTGAATAGCAGTAGAATTTACTACTGCTAGATTTCCATTTCCTTTTCTTTTCTCAAAATTTTTCTTTAATCATTGGTAAGGATTTCAACAAAGTCTTAGAGCACAAAAGGACACAAGTAATGAATGAACAAAATTAGTATTCCATGCACTCTAAGATAGAATAGTTTTCCCCAAATGCATTTTAAAAAATCATTTTATTGGGGGGCACTTACAGTACTTATCACAATCCATCCATATATCCATTGTGTCATGCACATTTGAAAATACATTGCCATCATCAGGTAAATTTGTGAGCACTGATTAGATTCCTTTGCTAATAGGTATCAGATAAACTGGCTTAATCAAAACCATATAATATAACAAGGATCTACAAGTCCCTGGCCTACAAGGGCAGGAATTAGGCTGCTCGGTCACCCAAATCAGAAAATTCAATATGATCAGGGCTCTCCATCACCGTTCTCTTGCGCTTTGCATGTCTGTTTCTGTGTTCTTAATCTATTCTCTTTCTGGCTCTTTATCTGTGGTGCACTTAGTGCCTTGCTCTCTGTTTTTAACTGCTTCTCTTAAGACATTGTAAGAACAATGCTGTTTGTAGTGACCTTATTTTAGCCTATAGACAAAGCTTCCAGGGAAAACTATCTTGTATTTCTTAAATTTGGTCTAAAAACTGCAATTATTTATGAGACTCAATACTACCCACTCTCTCCACCATTCTCTCCATTATGCAACAGGGTTCCTGTCAAAGTAACCAGGAAACAATGGAAATATGCGAGAAGGTGAAATTTCCCCAGAAGAAGATCGATGCTAGACAAAGACAACTGTGATCCTGAGAGAATTAGTGTGTGGTCATGAAATAGACATGGGAAAAATATTGAATGTTGCAGAAGGAATAAAAAGACTGTGGAAAGAAAGCACAGAAGCACAGTACCAAAAAGAACTGGTCAACAATGAGCCATCAAAAGCTAGCATATAATTAAGAACCAAGGGTATTGATGGCAAAAGTTCAAGGTACTGAAAGCCTTATCAAAAAGCAAAGCTCCAGGAATTCATGGGATAGCACATAAACTATGCCAGGAAATTTTCAAAACAATTACTGAAACTGACTGAAAGGGAGGCATATTTCTCCCCATTCAAAAGAAAGGTGGTGGCACAAAATGTGGAAATTACAGAATAGCACCATTAATAATTTCTAATGCAAGTAAGATTCTGCTGAACATAATTAAAGAAAAATCAGGTGGAACAATCTGAGAACTACTGGGAAACTCAAACCAGATTCAGAAGCAGATGTAGCAACATCATATGGATCTTGGCTGAAAGGAAAAAGTATTGGGAAGTTGTTTACTTCTGTTTTAATGACTATGAACAGGTGTGCATCATAACTGTGAAACACTGTGTGCATCATAACAAACTATAGATCATAAGGAAAAGAAAGAGAATCCAAGACACATCTGTGTTTGAAGAATCTGTCACTGGACTAGGGGTACTTGCTTGAACCAAACAAGGACATAGGAAATATGGAATGATTTTAAATCCTGAACATGTTTTGTAACCTTGGACCATACTTATTCAGTCTGTATTCTAAACCAACAATACAAGAGTTTGGACAATATGAATACTTCAGCATCGGGATGGAAGAAAGGCTTGTTAACAACTTACAATATGCAGATGACACAACCTTGCATGCTGACAGTGATCAAATATTGCAGGCTTCAGTATGGATTGCACTTCAATGAGATGGGGAAACTAGGCTCTAATTCAACAAGACAGAAATATGCAATGCTCTGCTTAGTTCATTATTGCAGCAAAGTTTGATTTCAGGTTTATATTTGTTTGTTTGTTTTTGCTTATGGGTGTCCATGTTTTCTCTTTTTCACAGGAAAGCCTACATTATCGAAAACAATGTCTTCTCTGGAAGACCCTTAGAGACATCTAAAACTACTGCCCTTAGGGCACAGAATATTTATGGGTATTTTTCTATGGTCTCATAAGATTCCTTTGACATTTAGCAAGAATTATATTCAAATTCTCTACTGATTTGAATAACAATGCATTACCCTATACACCATTGTCATATGAAAGTCTCAAACCAACCTCATTCTGCTCTTATGTTGAAAACAACATGTTGTGCCATTCAACACAGTACTACTTGGAGTGTCAGACATGAAAATGGTGGCAGAAATTCAAATGGCACTGAATCCAGACATATTTGAAATGTGTGAATCCCACTATCCCCATCACATGAGTAGGACACCAAGTGATGTGGTATTGAATGGTACTTTCAAGAATATCATCCTGTTTATTGAGTCCCTACTGTTACATACCACACTTCATGAATATAGACAGTAAAGAATAAGACAGGTTCTAATATTATAATATTATATATAATATTATAAGATATATATATCTCAGAATATGTAGGGGAAATCTGGGAAATATAGAGTGCTAGATTGGAAACAGCATGGGAATGGAGTTGTAAAACCCAGATGTGATTCTGTCTTCCTTAAGATTACACTTCCATCCAATGCCTCACATAGTTACACAAAGAAGCAAAATTCAGTGTGAAAGTGTTTAGTAAAAGAAGTTAATTTAATTTTAGCAACTGGAAACATAAGTATTATGTGAGTTGTGATAGTGTTTCTCAAACTGCAAGGTTATGAATTAATGACATGACAATTGATACAGATACTTAAAGTGTGAATTCCTGAGGATTGTCTCACCACAATAAAATCAGTTTTTGTAGAGTAAGGAGAAGGAACAGTTAGGAATATACATATCAATAAAGCCCTCTAGGTAATATACCACAGTTGTAAAGTTCATCAGCTGCTGAGGTAAGGAAAATGTGAAGATTAAGCTAAAATATGCTTTTTGAGTCTTTCCATAATTATTGAAATAGACTTTGGGGACAAGCAACACAGGAACAAGCTCAGGAAGAGAACTTGAGCATTTCTGCTCTTCTAAAAGCTTTGCATTTTGCATTATTTGTCAACTTTTACAATGTAGGTCAAGGCATAAGTTTACAGCTAAAATTAGCATTCTAAGTGCTATGGAAAAATCACTTTAGTTATTAAAACCAGCTAAGGTCTGAATGGTTTAATATATTTCTCACAGTAAAAGACTCAGTAAATATTAACACATTGTGGATGGACACTGAGTTTATCCAGTCTTTAATGTGTTAACTTGCAGATGGGTTTTGGATTTCTATTACTTCCCCACCCCTTCACATTGATTTGGTTGCTTGATTTTTAACTTCTTGATTTTAAAATATCCAGTCTTTAATGTGTTAATAAATATATGTTCAAAATGAAAAGTATTATATCTATTGCTGTGATGGTATGTAACATTGCAAAAAAGTGTAGTTACTATTTTTTGACATTTTAAAAACATTCACAATAAATATCATAAATCTTATACACATCATAAAAAATAAACGTTATCGTCAAAGGATTGCAAGTGGCATCTATTTTATAAAACATTCCAAAGAAAAGAGGACTATTTAATGAAACATAATTTTAAGCATTATAACATCTAGGATTAAAATAATTCTGAGTATCACTATTTTGCAGCTCACCTGCATATTTAATACTGTTGAAATTATAATAAATTATAGTTCAGCTAAATTATGTCATTGATTGCTCATGAACAAAATCTTTCACTTGCCCAAGAGGCATAATCAATGAGATTGTGTTTCGCTATCTACCTAGCCCCCACCCCCTGACTAAACCCAGGGGTGGTAGCAAATCAGGGACACATATAAAATATAATAAAAAAGTAAATCTTCTAAAGAAATATTAAACGTTTGAGGACCTAAAGACCATCTGTAGGCAAAAGGCCATCTCTTACAGAAGGGTCTTGGGGAGGAGACAAGCCAGTCTGGGTGGAGTGTAGCAATGATAAAACATACAACTTTCCTCCAGTCCTTAAATTTGCCTCCCACCTCCCCCCAGTACCATGATCCCAATTCTACCTTAGAAATCTGGCTAGACCAGCGGATGTACACGGATACAGATAGGAACTGGAAGCACAGGGAATCCGGGACAGTGGTGAGAGTGGCCACACTGGGAGGGTGATGGAAGGTGGTAAAAAGAGGGAACCAATTACACTGATCTACATATAACCCCCTCCCTGTGGGCTGGACAACAGAAAAGTGGGTGAAGGGAGACAATGGACAATATAAGAAATGACAAAATAATAATAATTTATAAATTATCAAGGGTTCGTGAGGGAAGGGGGAGCAGGGAGGGAGGGAGGGGAAAAATGAGGAGCGGATACTAAGAGGTCAAGTGAAAAGCAAATGCTTTAAGAATGATGAAGGCAGCAAATGTACAAATGTGCTTGACACAATCGATGCATATGTGGGTTGTGATAATTGTTGTACAATCCCCCAATAAAATTGATTTTAACAAAAGAAACTATAAAATTGAAAATTGTGAGGTTATTTAGCGAATACACTAAGAAAATACACAAATCAAAATTGCTGTCAATGAGTCATTGACTCATATAGGGGCTCTATAGGGGAGGACAGAAGTGGCCCTGGAATTTTCTGAATGCAAATGCACAGATGAAAGGCATGCCTAACTGCTCTTGTAAAAATTATAGTGAAGAAAGGTCTAAGAAGCCGTTTTACACTGCTGCACACTGGAGAAGCTTAACTTGCAACTGACTCAATGAGTGCTAGTTTGCTTGTGTTTGGGGTGTATGTTTATACTCACACCTTACTCATCAGACCATCCTTCTCCTCTGTATTTGGAGGGCTTCTCAAGTCACTTAACAAAAGTCTTCACACTTCCGCTCATAGAAGCACTTCCTCTCATAGAAGCACTCCATTCACCTCTCAATTTGCCATCCTGTAAGGAGTTTGCATGTAGTTGTTTTCCTGGAAGTTTTGCCACTGATGTTTAGAATTGAAGCAATGTCACCCAGGTCAGACAGGTTTCAGTGGGACTTCCAGTCCAAGATGGACTAGTAATACATGAGCATAGAAATTGGCTACTCATCAAAAATAGGCCAGTGAAAACCTTATGAATAATGGTATTATAGTGCCTGATACAGTGTTGGATGATGAACTGCATAAGATACAAGAAATTCAAACTATGGATGTAAAAGAGCTTGTTTCTCAAAGAGGAGCCAGCCTTCAGAGAAGGGTGTGGAGCTCTTACCACTTCTTTGCACCTTCATTTGCTTATGGGGCATGATTCAAAAGGGAAAAAAAAAAGAGCAGTCAGCATGCATTGCTTCTTTGACTGTAAACTGTAGAGAGCATAGATATCTAAAAATAAAGTAACTCAAAGTGAAAAAACATGGAATTCTAGTGCGAGGAAATCAGAAAAACTATTTATACTAAAATCATCACACTGCAAAGCTATTATTTCTCAACATATCCCACAACCAGTTGTATAAACCTCTGAAAGCAGTATTTCTCTCTTTCTCTACACATACCCAGGCGGAGTCTCTCCTCAGCAATTGATCACATCAAATAGCAGTGTAGGGCCTCCTCAACAGACAAAAATGTTTTTCCTTTTAAATTTCCTTTAATTTTGAGAGCAAAATAAATCTGAAGGGTATGCACAGGACTCTAGGGTGGAAATCACTAATACAATTTCAAAGCAAAATTTTTGTAACTTCAAAGGACACACAGATGTATTGTCCTGATGGGAAGAAGCATCTTGATGAAAATTCCCTGCTCATCTTCTCACAAGCAGAATGCCCAATTTAGAAAATAAAAACCAAAAATGTATCCATAAGGAGGCCCTGTGATTACTACATGTCCTTTTAGAGTATCTGTCCCTATTACTCTTTTGGACCTTAAGTTTTTCTTTTAAAGACACCATAAGATGGACACAGGATACAACCAAGAGAACCTTTCTTAGGACAGTCACTGATTCCCACAGACCAGTTTGCATATGTTTAGAAGACTCCTGTGTATATGTAAACTAGAACACTGGTAACAATATTTTTAGCTACCCTCAAATGAATCTAGAAAATTGGAAGTTGTCAAAAATAAAATGGAACACTTGAAGATCAATAATCTAGCCATTATTGAGCTGAAATTGACTGGTACCACTCATTTTGAGTAATATATTTATATACTTTATTATTCCAAGAATGAAAAACTGAAGAGTAAAGGCATCGTTCATTTCCAAAAAGAACATTTCAAAATATATCTGTAAGCAGACATTGTCAATGATGGTATATGGAATTATAAGCATACGCCTTATAATGAAGACTGATTAATGGTATTAATGTCCAAAGCTTTTCAAAGTCACTAATGGAAAGAGAAAGAAAATGAAGAATTTTATTAACATCTGAAGTCTCTGTTATTGTTGCTGTTCTTATAAGGTAGAAGCTTTATTTTACTAAAAACAATATATATCATTTTAGACAAAACAAGTACTTGCATTGTTGCTAACACTTCCACTTATTGCTTGTTTAATTTATAGTTTATTCTTCAATGAAGATGAATTTGGCACGCACATACATATATACAAATATCACATCAAGTCAAGAGAAGGTAAAGAAAAATAAAACAATGCTGACTTATTTTTGTGATAGTGACTTGGCTTATGTCAGAATAATAAAAGGCATATTTTGTGAGTCAAAGATGCAATCTAAGCTCATTGATAATTAATAGGGTGTTGAAGGCAAAAATTGAAAACAACAGAGAAGGATCAGTCATTGAAAAATACGGACTTAATGAAAGAAATTGAAGCAGAGATAAATTCTAGAATTTCACAAGACAAATGGCTTTGTTAGGTGTCATTCTGAGTGGACTTTGACCCACAGTGACCCTCTGCACAGCAGAAAGTGACACAGCATGGCTCTGTCTCATCCCACAACAGTCCCTCATCTGCTTATCTGTGTTTTATGGACGATGCAAATGAATGTCACCCAGTAGATCACAATAAAGCATAGCTAGAGTTGTGAAGAAGGGGACTTCCAGAACATCAAATTACGCTCATGTAGAACATAGATCAAGATGCAGTCATTTAAACAGAACAAGGGGATTGTGCATAGTTTTAAAATCATGAAAGGTATGTGTTGGGATTGTATCCTTTCCCCATACTATTCAGTATTTTAAGCAAATGACCAAAGAGCTGGCTAAACAAAAAGACAATGGTGCAGAGATTTAAAAAAAGGTCTTATTAACAACCTGTGATATGTAAATAGCATGATCAAGCTTGCCGAAAGGGAAGAGGACTTATAGCACTACTGATTAAAACCAAACATTACAGCCTTCGGTACTACAACATAAAGAAAGCAAATCCTGATAGACAGACGGGCAACATCATGACAAATTGATGAAGAAAAGCTGAAGCTGTCAAAGATTATATATGACTTAGATCCACAATCAATGCATTTAAACAGTCATCAAGAAATCAAATGATGTATTATCTTGGGCAAATATGCTACAGAAGACTACTTTAAAGTGTTAGAATGCAGTTTTCACTTTGAAGAGTAGTGTGACCTTGAACTCAGCCAGGCATTTTGAACTCCCTTACAATGATATGAAAACTGAACAGTGACTAAGGAAGACTGAAGAACTGATGCAGGTGGACTACTGTGTTAGCATTGACTACACTGTGGACACCAGAAGGATATACAAATCTGTCTTGGAAAGTATCGTCAAAAAGTTCACTGCAAGTGGTGACACTCTGTCTTACCTACTTGATAAATGTTCTCACAAGGGACCATTGTCAAGAAGACAAAGTTTTCTATTAGAGGGGTTGACACAATGCAGTCTACTATAAGCTCAAAAACAGAAATACTGTGAGAATGATACAGGATGACCCATGTTTTGGTATCCTGCATAGAGACTCACTGCAATTCTGAAAGTTTTAAGACCACCTAAGCATTGCTTTTAAACAAGGACAAGGCAGAGAAAAGGTACACTAATTGGCAAGTGGTTTTGAAGTTTTCATAAAAGTTCAAGAAGACCAAGAAAAAGAGACACGTTTGCAATGGGCTAATGCTCAAACCGATTGTTCATTGCATGTAAACATACACAGCTGATCAATACTGCTACTTTTTTTCTTATTTCTCTTTTGGAATAACTTCTGAAACTTTCGATCACAATGCAAACTAAAAATTTTGAAAATTAGAATGCACAAGGGTATTACTAGAGTACAAGGAGCTTAAAAATACATAACTTACTTTTGTAAGAGTGCTTTTCAGGTTATGGACACTGAGCAGAGTAACCATATTTTAAATCATTAAAAGAGAAAATAGCATCTAAAATTCCAAATGAAGTTAAGAAATATAAAGAGTGTTTCCTAATACAAGGTTGCATTTAAATTTTTGCTTTATTTATGCTTGCAGTACATAAATGACACTGTAAAAATGCACCAGTGACTATTATTACAACATAATTATCTTTATTTAACACCAGTCGCTTCAAAACATGCTAGAAAACATGTGAAATTAATTTCAGTTTTTTTTCCGATGAGCTCACAATCTAAATTACTAGCACCAAAAAAAAAAAATGAAATGAATGATGTTGCAGTGACATCTAACTGAACTAATAGGCTTTGATGCCTATGTTCATACTAAAACAAGAAAATAATGTATGTAAACTATTATGAACGAAACTATATGCATCCACTATCTGCATTAACTGGAGAACTGCCCCTAGAAGTGATTGAACATTACAAATCATGACTGTATTTCCAGATGATATTTAAAAAAATCTACAGAAAGAATAAGAGCTTTGCGCTTCTAGGACCAATTAGGTATATAACTTTGAGCACTCACTTAACCTTCAGAAGCCTGTGTTATGGATCCACCCATCGTTAACATACCTAAGAGTATGTCATTTTTATTGTGTAGAGCATCTATTTGAATTCTAGCCCACTCCTTTAAGGTATAGTCGTTATAGCAGAGTACAAATTTTTGATCAAAATTCTATTTTTCTTTTTTTGGGAAGGTCAAGTCAAGCTATATTTCCTGGTTTCTGAACAGTTATGTGTGATCACGTGACTGAGTTTTAGTAAGCATAACTTGAGGACTATGCTAGAAAATATCCTCCTTACTCTGATTGTAATGGTGAACTCATGATGACCCTGTAAACCATGTATAAAATACCTCACAGAAGAGATTCCCTGCTACATTATTCATCCACCTAAAACCACCAACTGAGGAAGAAATAATTTCTAGTATGAATGCTACTTTTTATTACAATATGTAGCATTATATAAATAATGCAATTATAAGCAATTTAGGGTACATTATGTCACTAAAGGGTAGGAGTTCTCAACCTGTGGGTTGGATCATGACCCTTTCACAAATGTCACCAGATTCATGAAAGTAGCAAAACAGTTATGATGTGACATGAAAATAATGTTATTTGGGGGGATCACCACAACATGAGGAATTGTACTAAAGGCTTGCGGCATTAGGAAGGTTGAGAACCATTGCTACAGGGTAAGGAGGCCACTTAACGTGCCAAATGCTAAGGACCACTTGTGGGATAGGTTGCAGAGAGGGATGCTGATCACAATATGGGCAGTTTGAAACCACTAGCCCAGGGGTCGGCCAACTCTTGAGACTTAAGAGCCAAGCCTGCCCCTCCTAACAACTTTAAAGTCACTCAAGAGCCTTAAATATGCTTTTCCAAACAAATGTAATCACCGTGATCTGAAATAATAACCTTCAAATGTTTTTGATGTTACTTTAGAGCTCCTCGTTCACCCTGACCACTGCACTAGGCCATGCATGGGAGGAATGTGAGGTTTTCTGCTCCTGTAAAGATTTTAAGCCTCAGAAATCCAGCTCTGTCCTCCA
>PVJH01029369.1:0-26155 GCA_004026705.1 Nesogale talazaci
TGAACCTCCATCCCAGTGGGCCGCAGTCCCGCAGACAACCACTACACCACTGGGGCTCAGCCCTAAAACAACTTTTTTTAAAGGATTCTTTGGAGGTCGTTAGCTTTTGCTTAGAATCTCTTGCTTTAAGGGTGTGGTAGTTACATAATCAGGTGTCAATTTGAGAGGATTATGAGTGAAGGGATGGAGTCTACTCTGTCAATCAGATCAGCTAATGAGACCTCAGTGTGGACATGACCTCCTGGGAATTCTGGGAATTCCTGTATTTTCTTCTTGGAGTTGGGAGAAACTCTGTCTCTCAGCTCACTCCCTGAGAGACATCCCTGTAGAGAAGAGACATGGAGCCAGAGAAGCCATGTGGAAAGCCCTGCCAGCAGTGAGATTCTTACAACGCCACTGGATCTGTAAGACTTCCAATCCACTGGCCTGGGATCCTCTTGCATTTGCATCCTTGCTTGTGTTTCATGAGTTTGAAGGGGACTTCACAGATTGGTATAGGACATATGGGCTAATATTGAACTTATGGACTTGGACTGGACAGGGTTGGTATGCTCTCTTTTACTTGGGGTGGGGTCATCACTACCCTGGTGGGAGTAGGAAGCCCAGCCTTGCTCCTGGAGAGCTGCTGCTGGATTTGAACTACCAACCCTATGGGCCGCAGTCCCGCACACAAGCACTGCACAACCGGGTCTCACTCCAGTAAGTTCTCTTCAAGTGCAATTACCCTTCATATAAAGCTCTCTGACTAACCCAGACAGCGCCCAATGAGTGCTGGCTTGGGACTGCTATGCATTTGTTATTGTAATGCTCTGCTTTCTTTTTTAGGGTCACATATTACTAGACTGGGAAGCATGGTTCTGCCTTTGTGAAGGAATGTTATTGAAAGTTTTGTGTCGTCATCAAATCCTATTGTGCATGTCAAGAGTATCCAGTCACTTAAGAGTTTAATCTGTACAATTCATGGATTGTGGTCTGAAGCCAGCTATACTTGAATAGTTTCCTTTCCTTAACAATGTTTTAAATTCTATATCATTGACTAAATTAATGGGGCTATCAATAGAATTACTGTATGCCCCAGGGGGATAATTTATAATGTTATCTATCAATAAATGACCATGTGAACCAGAAACATATACAAGCCATAGATATGTGAATGGATTTGGTGCTTGCACTTAATT
Source organism: Nesogale talazaci (assembly GCA_004026705.1). Taxonomy (NCBI): domain Eukaryota; kingdom Metazoa; phylum Chordata; class Mammalia; order Afrosoricida; family Tenrecidae; genus Nesogale; species Nesogale talazaci. The sequence continues at coordinate 1,179 of PVJH01029369.1, forward strand.
CTAGCCCCAATCTCAAAACAGTTAGTTCTTATGATCCTACTTAACACTTACTCTCATGAGGACAAGAGAGCCATGAAGATAAAAGTGCGAAAGCAAAGTGTGCTGAAACAAATCAGAGAATGCTCAGCTGTCAGGAAGAAGAGCATCTGGGGATCTTAAAGTCATATGTTAAAGCAAGCAACCATGTAAATAAGGTATAAATGAGGTCCACGTGGAAGAAGCCCGTGTGATCCATGGATTCTAAATAATAAAACCTAAATCTGAAGGAGGGAATAGTATCAGAGCTTAAATTGTGAACGCTCGGTTTGCAGAAAGCTCTGGAGGACAGTAGAAGTCCAAATTCCATTTGCAGGTTCACCACATGGATTAAGCCTCTGTCGAATCCTCTCTGAACATAGTCCAGGAATATGAATTGTCTTATCAGACAGAGAGCACTGTAAATTTGAGTATGGTAGATATAGGTAGGTTAAAATGTAATAGCTTGGGCTGAGCCCCGGTGGCGTAGGGGTTGTGTGCGGGACTGCGGCCCACTGGGACAGAGGCTCAATTCCAGCAGTGGGGCTGGACCTCCTACTCCCACTACCCGAGAGCAGTGATGCCCACCCCCAAAAAATGTAATAGCTTATCATTTAATCTCCTTTTTGATCCATTTTAAAGTTGTTTCACTTTTCAATATTTTCTTCTCTCTGATTAAGGTTTTTCTATGCTTTGTCCAGTCATTGTTTTCTTGTTGTGTTGTTTTTATTAACTCCCAGTTTGGGTTTTATATGATTTTATTTATATGAAATCCAGGAGCGGTAACTCTATAGAGACAGTAAATGGATAAATAATTACCTTGGGGCATGGCAGAGGAGATTTGGAGGAAGAAGGAGCTGACAGCAAGGTGCACAAGAGAAAATGTTCTGAAATTGATTGTGATGATAGTTGCACAATCCTTGTTTTTTTTGTTGTTGTTGTTTTTGTTTTTTGCGGGGGGGCATCACTGCCCTCAGGTGGTGGGAGTAGGAGGCCCAGCCTTTGCTCCGTGCAGCTAGAATTGAACCTCCATCCCAGTGGGCCGCAGTCCTGGCAACAAACACTACACCACCGGGGCTCAGCCCACTTGCACAATTCTTAATATGATTGAATGAATAAATTGTATGATATGTGAAACAATGGGGTTTAAAGAGGTTTATAAAAGATAGAGTCAGGGCTGAGCCCTGGTGGTGTAAATGGTTGAGTGCAGAACTGAAACCTGCGGGCTTGGCGGTTCAAATTCAGCGGTGGCTGGGTAGCGCCCACGACCACCAGAGGCAGTGATGCCCACAAAAACCAAAAAAAAAAAAAAAAGATAGAATTGGAAGCTGAGTCCCAGTGGTGCAGTGGTTGTGTGCGGGACTGCAGTCCACAGAGTTAGCAGTTCAAATCCACCAACAGCTCTCCAGAAGCAAGGCTGGGCTTCCTACTCCCACCAGGGCAGTGATGCGGGAAAGAAAAAGATAGAATTGGGATTAAAATCCAATCTTTGAGCTTCAATATATTTTAGTTTCTTTTCTCAGAACTACTTTTTAATGGCATACAAGAATCAGAAAGCAAAGGATAGAGTCATCCTTCTTTCAGAAATATATGAAGCTCTTAACTCTACAATTGAATGGCATAACCCAGGGAATACACCAGAAGGTCTTAACATAGAGGCCCAACAGAATTAACTGAGCCCTGCTTCAAAGCTTCCTGCACGCTTGAGACTTAAGACTGGCACTCAAATGGGAGAGGAAACAGAAAGTGACCACCCAGGACCTGTGGATGTGAAGGTCATTGGACCTTGAGGGCAACCCCTAGTTTGCTGGGTGTCCAATGGAAAGAGAACCAGAATCAGCATATATTTAGTACCTCCATGTCACCCTTGCAGTGACAGAACAGGTTTTGAGACGTTAAATTGGGATTTGAACTTGGAAGCACCAATCCAAGAAGTTTCCCCATGGCATCAACTCCCATGCCTAGAGTAAACAGAGTGCAATCCAATGGGAGATCATATTGTGTGGAGCAACAACTCATGGGTTGTGGCTCACAGTGGAACTGCATTTGCATAGACTCTTCATACTTAGAGTGTTCAGAGTGATGAATTGTTGGAAAAATTGATGATATTGCATGTGCAATCACCTTATACCCCAGGGGAATGATTGAGAAGGTTTTACTTTACTGTTCTTATTGTTTTTTGCTTTCCCGTTTTCAGTTTGCTTGCTTTGGTTGTTTGTCTTTTGTTTTCTGCTAGATAGTTTGTTGCTGTTGTTGGGGTAAATGGTCTTATGGGGTTTGTGATTCATCGTAATACAACCGCCACAGTGAGCCTGAGTCATGCATATTTCAGGGAAAGCAGATGGATTCTGGACCCCAAGTGAACTCTAGCCCTAATCCAAGTACAGATAGTTTTGGTAACACAGCTCAACTTTATACCCACCTACATGAAATGATCATTGAAAATAAGGCTGCGTAAAGACAAATTTGTGCATAAGAAAAAGTGGTGAAGAAAGCTGGTGGTGCCTGGCTATCAAAAGACATAGCACCTGGGGTCTGAAAGGCTTGAAGGTAAACAAGTGGCCATCTAACTCAGAAGCAACAAAGTCCACAAGGAAGAAGCGCACCAGCCTGTGCGACCACTTGGGGTTGACGGGATCAGGTACCAGACATCAAAGAACTAAAAATTATATCATTATAAATGAGGGGGAGTACAGAATGGGGACCCAAATCCCATCTGTAGGCAACTGGACATCCTCTTACAGAAGGATCACTGGGAGGAGATGAGTCAGTAAGAGAGCAGTGTAGCATTGATGAAACATACAACTTTCCTCTAGTTCTTCAATGCTTCTTCTTTCCCTCGGCTCCCCCCTCCCCCACTATCATGATCCCAACTCTACCTTACAAATTTGGCTAAAACAGAGGATGTATACTGGTACAGATAGGTACTGGAAACATAGGGAATACAGGACAGGTGATCTCTTCAGAACCAGCAGTGAGAATGGTAATACCAGCAGGGTGGAGGGAAGATAGGATAGAAAGGGGGGATCAATTTTAAGGAGCTGCATATAACCTCCTCCCTGGAAGATGGACAACAGAAAATGTGGGTGAAGGGAGACATCAGACAGCGTAAGATATGACAAAATAATAATAATTTATAAATTATCGGCTGAGCTCCGGTGGCGTAGTGGTTGTGCGTGGGACTGCAGCCCACTGAGATGAAGGTTCGATTCCAGCTGCCCCCCCAAAAAAATAATTTATAAATTATCAAGGATTCATGAGGGAGGGAGGAGAAAGAAGGGAGGGGGGAATGAGGAGCTGATACCAAGGGCTTAAGTACAAAGCAAATGTTTTGAGAATGATGATGGCAACAAATGTACAAATGTGCTTGACATACAATGGATGCATGTAAGGATTGTAATAAGAGTTGTATGAGTCCCCGATAAATGATTTATAAAAAGAAAATAAGGCTGTGACAGAAAAAAAAAAAGGTGAAGAAAGCAAATAGTTCCCAGCTATCAATTGGATAGTGTCTGGGGTCTTAAAGGCTTGTATTCAAACAAGAATCATGTAAGCATGGAGTCAACTAAGTCCACATGGGAGAAGCACATCAGCTTGTGTGATCCAAAGATGACAATAATAAAATTCAAATATGATGAAGGGAAAAGTATTAGAGCTTACAATGTGAACACCCAATTTGTGGAAGGCTGTGGAGGAGCGTGGGAGCCCCAAACCCATCTAGTCAGAGAATGTAACTAGAGTATCTAGTCAGATTGAGCCGCTGGCAGATGCCCCTAACCACAGGGAAAGGTCTAACAGCCTTACTGTCAGACACAGATCATTGCCCTCCTGGCTATCCTGCATCAAAATTGATACGTGGTCAGTTGACCACTCTCTGGACCCAGGCAGAATTTGTTGTAGGTGCAAGGATCTCTTGCTTATTTTATAACAAAAATTCCTTCCCTGGCTTCTTAAATATTGATGTTGGTCCACTTTTTTCTACTCAGTAATTTTATCTTTATATTACTACTGTTTTATCCTTACCACTTCATTTCAGTTTTGTTCTCTGTTATTTCTTTTAGGTTTGCCAGTTTGTGAGGTACAGAAGGAATAGATACACAAAGCTAATAACTGAGACAAGGGTTTGTAAGGGGTGTGATAGGGGCGCGATAGGATGGGTGAGGGGATTTCAGGAGTAAACTATGAAGGAGGGAGGGGGAGTGAGCATTAGAACTGAAGGTGATTTACACAACTCATTTCTTTTTCTTTTTTTGCCCCACCTCACTGCCCTGGTGGGAGTAGGAAGCCCAGCCTTGTTCCTGGAGAGCTGCAGCTGGATTTGAACCATCAACTCTGTGGGCTGCAGCTCCGCACACAACCACTGCGCCACCAGGACTCAGCTTACACAACTCATTTTAAAGGCAATTCAATCATGGCGGGAAAATGTTCTGAAATTGATTGTGATAATTGTGCCGTTCTTCTTGATATGATTGAATTGTGTGATACGCGGATTAAGTGCCAACAAAACTTTAAAAATATAGTCTTAGGGAAGAAAGATACAATTGATGTATAGGAGATATTCAATTTCAGCATGGTCAAAGAACAAACGGTTGTATTAAAGATATGCTACAAGTTAACTTCCTTTTTAAAATTAAAAAAGTAAGGGTTTCTCTTTATGTCACTCACTTGATGCTACTGTCATAACATCTAAAGTAAACTTTGATATCTTCTGTATTTGGGGTCATAATGCTTTGTAAAGTAGAGTCAGAGAAAAAGATGGATACAGAGTCTGCAACAATGGGCTCGACCATGACCACTGTGAGGATGGCACAGGACTGGGCAGTGTTTCATTCTGTTGTACGTAGGGCTGTTATGAGTTGCACGTTCCTGGACAGCACCTAATAATAGCAACAATAACGCACTGGGGGAAATATTGCTCTCTTTAGGGCCAGTGGAGAGCTGTTCTCTCTCTTCCCATCTTGCAACCCAAGGTTGCCAACTGGGACACTGAAAAAAGTGAGGTAGGTACCAAGAAGATGGAAATGGTCCATCAGTGGAAAATTGAGAAGTAAAGTTTGGTTCACAGGCACAATAGAATATTATAGAAGAAGGCTATACTTTCAGAGATCATTTCTATAGTTCATTACTAGAATATTACAGAAGACTAAAAAATAACCATGTACCTGTGAATCACCTCAGGACATGGTTGAAATTGGAGGACATTATGCTGAGTGAAATTAGTCAATCACATTTCCATTTATGCAACTAAATAATATGAATTATATTCACCATCCTGTGCTGGTATCACTACTGTCTGCTCCAGACGTTTTAGTCAGCTTTAAGAGAAACTCAGTGATCCTTAAACAATATTTCAGTTTTGCTTCTCACTATCTATTTAGCATTGTAGTTCCTGAACCTCTTGGGCTATATTCTATTTCCTTATCTGTTAAAATATTTTTTCAGCAGGATTATTGTGAGTAGGAAATGAAATCATGTGAAAACATACACTATAAAGTTATAAACAAATGTTATTGTTTTTTATTAATAAAGTGGGTTTTTTTTAATCTCTTTTTTGGGGGGAGGCATCACCGCTCTCTGGTGGTGGAAGTGGGTTTTTATAAACAATTTATCTAGTTAAATTTATCTAAAGTAAACTATATAATTAAGATATGTATGGCTGAGCCCCGGTGGCGTAAGTGGTTGAATGCGGAACTGCAGCCCGCGGGCTTGGCGGTTCAAATCCAGCGGTGGCTGGGTAGCACCCACGACCACCAGAGGCAGTGATGCCCACAAAAAAAAAATTAAGATATGTATGTATGCAAACATAAAGTCAGTGGTGATATTCGAATAAGTTAGCAAGCAGTTCATTCCACTAATAGCCATTTTACATATACAAAAATATATATCAAAAGATGATTTATTTATTTGTTTGTTTGTTTGTTTGTTTTAGGCATCACTGCCCTCTGGTGGTGGAAGTAGGAGGCCCAGCCTTTGCTCCTGGGAGCGGGAATTGAACCTCCATGCCAGTGGGCCGCAGTCCCAAGCACAACCACTACGCGACCGGGGCTCAGCCCCTGATGATTTTTTTTTTTTTTTAGGCATCACTCCCCTCCGGTGGTGGGAGTAGGAGGCCCAGCCTTTGCTCCTGGGAGCCGGAATTGAACCTCCATCCCAGTGGGCCGCAGTCCTGCACACAACCACTACGCCACCGGGGCTCAGCCCATGATTTATTTTTTTATACAATAAATACTACACTAGATCTTAGCCAGAAGGCCGAGAAGCGAAAGTACAATAAATACTTAAATAAGAACAATAAAAGAGTACACAAAACTAGATTATGTTGTATGAAAGCTTTAAAGTATTAATGAAAAAATATTAAATAATACCTGACTAAAATATATCAAAGACCGTTATTTAAGATATTTCCATGTTGCTTCTTGATTGGTGTCCTCACTTGCAATATTCTTCACTTTTATTCAAGCATCATCAGCTGTGTGACTTAACCTTAAATATCTTTTCATTATAGGAGTAGGACCCTATTCCTTTAGAGATAGGCCAATTAGAAAATAGTCATTGTGTTTGATATAATAAAGTGACTTCTTTTCTCTGAATACGTTATTTTAATCTTTGAAAACCCCTTTCCACTTCTGCTCAACTTGCAGCAATTTTTCTGTCAATATTTTTATTGTCACTTCCAGGCATTGCACAGTTAACTCACACTATCTCATAGAAATCTGGGGTGTAACTCAAAGCTGAGATGAATGACAGCAGGTTGGACTCTGGTTATTTGACCGTTTGTCTCTTTACAGCCTATGTTTGTTTACTATAGTCACAAAGGAATAAAAATGGAGTATTTTATTAAAAATATAATGAATTTTATGAAATGAATAAGTAAATATTGCAAGCAAAATTCCATTTAATTTTCTATACCTATGGATGGAATGAACATTACTAGAGGTGCTTTGAAAACTCTGTTGTGTAGATGAATGTTACAAAAGAATAAGGAATATAAATTTATGAATTCCATATTGAGTGACTGCCTAGTTGCCCACCTTAGAGACACTCCTGATTACAAGTGCCATTTGAACAACTGGCTCACTGAAATCAATCAAATAATTAGGTATTCGGCTATGGTGGGAGAAGTAGAGAGGGCAAGAAGGGGAGCTGATATCGAGGAATTCAAGAAGGAAAAAAATGTTTTGAAACTGGTTGTAGTAGCAATGGTACAGCATTGCTTGATGTCATTGAACTGTGGAATAGTATAATGTCTATATCAGTCCCTAATAAAATGGTTGGGAAATAATAATAATAATAATTAGGAATTGATTCTACCAAACCAGTACAGACCAGCTGAATCCCACCACAGCATAAAGCTGATTAAAAAGAGTAAGTTGCTAAAATACGTGCAAGGTAAAATCATTTCATGTAAAATTTTTAAAAAACCAAAACATTTGTTTTACCACAAATGTTTAAATGTTAAAAGATATATGTAAACAGTATTACATATTGTTTGTAAATACATGTTTATATAGGAAAACTACTTAAAATGGATGACAGGACATCCTAAAGTCGTAGTGGCTCATTCTGAGCGAGAAAGAGGCAATGAAACAGAGGGTACTTAAGCTGTATCTACAATGTTAATTTCTTTTCTTTAAAATGTTTGTTGTGAATGAGTTGAAGGCTGACAGAACAGATCAGGTTGCCTTTTAGCAAACTGTGCTTATTTTGTTTCATCTCATCGATTGCAGCTGTCACCACGTAACGTCACGTACCACGCTTCTCCCTCACTGCCTTGGAGTCCGTTCCAACTGAGCCACCCTCGGGGTCTCCCAAACACCATCTCCCGACAGGAGGAGAAAGTCTGCTCTTTCTGCCCTGGAGCAGCAGGTGGTTCCAAACTGCCGACCTTGTGATTATCAGCCCAACACGTAACCCACTACCCAAGATGGGGGCCTTTATCCCAGTTAGTCCCTATGTTTTTTGTTTCCATTCATCCTTCTTTCCTAACCTTTGTGAACGTTGTTGTCCCTTTTGATCTCAGATGATTGATTTTGCTTTTGTGTGTGTGCCTCCCTACACAATGTGTCATCATTCCCCATATAAACCTGTCTATTATGGGCTGAAGATCGAGCCAGGAGGACTTAATGCATTTCCAGAAGTGAAAGGTGGCTACGGGCCATGGTCTTGGGCCATTTCTATCAGACTCATCAGTCTGGTCTTTTTTCTTTTGAGTCCCCACCCACCCAATTGTCCTCCCTCTCCTTTTATCCCCATCTTTTGTGATCCTTTTCAGAGTTGTTGGCAGTGACAACCAGGCACTACCCAGTTACTCTCTTCTCCAGACAAAGAGGACTGATATCTGTATGAGTCATTAGCCCAGTTGACTAATGGTTTCCATACATCTTTGATTTTCTTTGCTCCTTAATGAGATCAATAACTGCACCTTAGATGACTGCTCACATAGTTTTGCTTTTTGTTTTTGTTTTTTTTGTGGCATCACCGCCCTGGTGGCAGTAGGACTCCCACGTTTTTAAAAGTCCAGCTGTTACCAAAAATGAGAGAATATAGAACAATGTTTTTGTTTTTTGTTTTTTTTTATTTTTAGGCATCACTGCCCTCAGGTGGTGGGAGTAGGAGGCCCAGCCTTTGCTCCTGGGAGCCGGAATTGAACCTCCGTCCCAGTGGGCCGCAGTCCCGCGCACAACCACTATGCCACCGGGGCTCAGCCCAGAACAATGTTTTGCAGACTATGTGATGCTAATTGATCTTGATGTCCCTTAAGAAGGCTTGATTTCCGGGCTGAGCCCCGGTGGCGTAGTGGTTATACGCGGGACTGCGGCCCACTGGGACAGAGGTTTGATTCCAGCAGTGGGGCTGGGCCTCCTACTTCCACCACCGGAGAGCAGTGATGCCAAAAAAAAAAGAAGGCTTGATTTCCAAAGACTAGAAATGTCCAAAGCAAATATGAAAAATCTTGAACAACTGTCTTATCTAGGTGGTAGACAGATGATTGCTTGATACATTATTCTTCATACTTTTCTCTTGAAAACATTTTTTCATCCTTAAAAGCTATTTTTGCAGGGCTGAGCCCTGGTAGCGTAGTGGTTGAGTGCGGGACTGCAGCCGACTGGCTTGGCGGTTCAAATCCAGCAGCAGCAAGGCTGGGCCTCCCACTCCTACCAGAGGGCAGTGATGCCTAAAAAAAAATTTTTTTTTTAAAAAGCTATTTTTGCTTCCTGCTAAAAATCTGGAGAAAATAGAAAGTGGCAAGGGCAACAACATGAGAAGAATGAAAAGATACCCAGCGACCCCCACTTCACAATCAGGATCCCAATAAAAGGCTCTAGATGTGCGGAGGGGTAGAGGGGAGGAAGGAGAAAACTCAAAATAATTAAAACCAGGCTTACTGGTTTCATAGAGACTACGGAACCCCTGGGATTGCGAGCCTTCGATACTCTTCAAGCCTGGAGCTGAACCCACCTCCAGGATCAACTTTCATCCAGATAATAGACAGGTCTGAATAGGGAATAATCAGAAAGCAGTGTATGAAGGAGTACCCCCCCCCCAATGGAATTTTTTTTCAAAACTATGTATTTAAGTTTTTATTACAAAACAATCTTATCACCCTCAAAGCACCCTCCATTACACTTAATACATTTGTCAAATCTGTGACTCCATTCTTGGAAAACTTTACAAGCTCATCTGTTTGGATGGTTGACAACACCTCCCTCGTTTTTTTCTTCACCTCTTCTAAGTCATCAAATCATTGTCTTTTCATGTCCCTCTTCATTCAGCAAAGCAAAAGGAAGTAGCTGAGAAGCAACAAAGCCCACATGGAAGAAGCACATCACTGGTCTGTGTGATCATGAGGTGTCGATGAGATCAGGTTTCAGGCATCAAAGATTCAAAACAAAAAATGAGACCCAAAGCCCATCTGTAGACAATTGGAAATTGTGTTAGACAGGGTTCTCTACAGAAACAAAACCAGGACACTAATAATTTTATATATATATATATATATATATATATATATATATATATATATCATAGGAAATAAACAGTTAATTAACCTATAAAGCAGTACGAATGGCTCAGTGCAACTCACTTTCAAGAGACAGCTAATAAGCTGGCAGTCCTTCAAGTCATGAGGGCCATTTCAGGCTGTCCGGCCACAGGCAGCAAACAGCAAGGCAGGTCACCAACAGTCAGCCAGATGAAAGGGTCCGACAGTCCCGGCTCAAAAGATGTATATTTCAGTAGCATGGCAAAGCAGGACTTGAAGGAACCTCAACTTACAGTGACACAGTCCACAGATTAGATGTCCACGGGCAGTGTAGCTTGCAAATGGAGGCGCAGAACAAGAAAGGCAGCCGGCTGCACATTGTTCCAAAGATCCAAAAGCGAGAGAGAGAGAGAGAGAGAGAGAGAGAGAGAGAGAGAGAGAGAGAGAAGCAAGGCTTGCCAAGCCATTTTAATCTCCACCCTTTAATTTTTCTCACATGTGTTCATTGACCATTTTGGTACAACAAACCTACTTATCATAGACATCCTCTTACAGTAAAGTGACCAGACGTCCTGCTTTTTAATTTAACAACATCCTAGCTGAGCCCTGGTGGCCTAGTGGTTGTGTGCTGGACTGCGGCCCACAGGGTTGGTGGTTCGAATCCAGCAGCAGCTCTCTGGGAGCAAGACTGGGCTTCCTACTCCCACCAGGGCAGTGATGCCACTAAAAAAAAACAAGAAAAAAAAACAACATCCTGTGGCATTTTAAAATTAAAATAAATATATTATAATACTATTTTTGCATTCTATGAAAATTTTTGTTGCTCCATGTAGACCAAATTTTTAATCAAGAGCCCCCCTCTCCCATCAATGGTGTCCCACTTAAAATCTGGCCACTTTATCTTACAGAAGGGTCACAAGAAAGAGATGAACCAGTCAAGGTGCAATATAGCACCAATGAAACACACAACTTTCCTCTAGTTCTTTAATTCCACCTTCCCACCCCACTAACACACACTATCTGGGACCTTGAAGAAAACTCTCTAGGACTGAATGTTAAAAGTACCTGTGGCCAGGCTGAAATGCTTGCTAGGTGACCAACTGGATCTACTTGTTGAGTGGAAGTGGGAGAAATGCAGCAATTAAGAGACAGAGTAAGTCTGGCCTCTGACATCCCAGGACCTGGTTTACGGGAACTAGAGAAGACTAGAGTGGGCTGGCTGGTCTGATGTTTACAGAGTTGTGTGAGTCTATGGCATGACTTAGCCCAGGAGAGGTGAGGTTGTTGAGAATTTGTGATGGGGCCATGGTCTAAAGGCAAGGCAACCAATGGACATCCTGGTGAGACTAAGTGAGGCAGTCCACCTTGAATTGACCAGAACCCGAACAGATGAAGAGAAGGTTTTTGAGTCTGTGAACTGGTACATATTACTGCTGACTTTATGGATGGCCTGTCCTGATTTGACTTTGCTTATGGATAACTGGAATGAAAATTCTTCATATCAAAGAATTTGATTGCCCCCTCACAACATCGGGTTGATCTAAGTGGACACTATAGATATTGGATACCCCAAATTGGGTGGCTAAAGGCATGAAGTAGCTGGCTTACAACTTTCATAGGTGGGGAATATATTCATCAGATTATGATGCAGCCATTCACATAAATATAGAATGTTTTTGTTTTGTTTACTTACAAAATGTTATGTTTAAATGAGGGCAGCACAGTTTTTAATTATATGTATTTTAGTTTTATCCTGCTAGGTACAGATAGGATTTTATTATTGTTTGTTTGAAATTATGTATGGCTAAAGAGTAGTGTGAAAGTGTCAAGCGGACAAGGGATGGTCTATGGTAGTTCCATAATCTGGTGCCAACTTGAGACTACTATTAAGAGGGAAGGGGTGGAGTTTAGACTGCCAATCAGGTTGCAGCTTGATGACCTCTTTGGAGGCACTCCAGAGATACAATGCTCTCTGGAGGCAGGACACACACACTCTTCTGCTAGACATTCCTGCTTACAAGCCACATGGAGTTGCGCTGATGGAACCAGAGTCCTAGAGCTGGAGGATCAAAATGGAAACCCACACCAGCATTGAGATCCTTCCACAGCCACTTCATCTATAGGACTTTCCATCCACTGACCAGTGATCTTCCTGCACTCAGCATTATTGAATGACTATGTGAATCTGAAGAGGAACTTATGAGCTATTAGTAGACATATGGGCTATATTGGATTTATGGACTTAAACTGGTCTGGGTTGGGATGTTTCTCAATATGCAATTGCTCTTTTATATAAAGCTTTTTCTCACACACATAGGAGTGTCTATGAATTTGTTTCTCTAGTCAACCCAGACTAAGACACAACTTTATATCAAGAACTCATTATACATCAGGAAAACAAGTCCAAAAATTCCTCTTCAGACTCACACAGCCACATGCAATGATGTGAAATGCATCACAGATCACAGACTAGTGGGTAAAAAGTCTTCAGGACTCTGACAGTCATCAAGGTTAATCAGCAGGAAGATAAAGGCAGAGAGAAAAGGGGAGGTTCCCAGGGTCCTCCTTATCAAAAGCCCAAGCACACAAGGAGTCACCATCAGGTTGTGATCTGATTGACAGGCTAGACTCCACCCCTATACTTTTATATATCTTCAAGTTACCATGAAATTATGTAACTACCACAACATACAATGGTAGTTTAAATACAACTGGATCATCTTATTTTATAATATTCCAGTGACCTTTTGGCAGCTGGGTTGGATTATATTTGACCTAGGTGCCTTATTATAAAAACAAACTCATTTCCATTCTCTTTTATTATTGAAGCTTCTGGTTTACAATATGGCCTTTTACAAAAGACCTGTTGTATAGAGTATAAATATTTAATTGAATATACACCCACTCTCTGTTGGTCTTTAGTTTTCATTTATATTTTACTGTATTATGTAATGCCAGAATCATCTGCCAATTCATGTCTTTCTGTCTACACTCACACAGAGCAAAATAGTTTCTTTTCAGTTATGTAGATACCAAATATTCAGGAGATCCACATTTGTCATTATTATTATTACTTGGGTTAGAATGATCTATAGGTCTTCCTCTGATCTCAATAACAGATAAAGGGTCTTTTGGTTTTATTTTTGCTTTATCTACCTTTTCACTTTACAATTGTCCACTTCTTTCTATTTCAGTCCAAATTGAAGAGATGGTTAAGGTTGCCAGCATTCAATACTTAAGCAGTCAAAAGATAGCTCTTTCATTTTCTCCACCATCCTGAGGGTGGTGGTTCTCCAACTTCACTATGTCATCTCATAAGACTTTCAGGATCAACAGCTTCATGGCTGAGAAACAGAAGCAGAATAGGCCTATTTCCCAGTGGAGTCAAATGAAAATTGGTAAGAAGATCAGGAACAACTCCAAGAAAAGACATGGGAAAAGAATCAAGCTGGGTTTGTAAGGACCCCCCCCCCCACACACACACACACACACCCCGAAGGATGGCACGCACAGCTGCATTTTCCCAGGATCACTAGACGTCTGTCAAGCCGAGTTGGATTAAGACTTTTGCCACCATCTGATCAATTGAATTTGTATAGGCAAATAATCTGGTTTCTTCTTTGGTTTTTATGCCTCCGCATTGAGAGTTTAACAATAAATAATGTAAGGTTGTTGGTTTGGAAAGAAGGAAAGAGAGACAGGCTAGAAAGCCTTGGTGTCTTACCATCTCAAAGAGGCTCCAGTCTATGACCACACTGTCCAATTCAATAGTCCCTAGCCACATGGGTGACTTCCAACTAGTCGTGCAGTGTTCCACCATTTGCACCATTGTGGAATGTTCCATTCCTCCCTAAAGTTACTTTTTCTATTAAGCCACTCAGACATCTGTCCTGGCCCACTATTTTGAACTATTTAAAAATTTTAAGATAATGATTTTTTCAAGAGATACAAGTAAATCTACTCACTTGGGTTCTTTTTGAGTTTCAAAGGTAGACCTGGTGGTGTTGTCAGGTAACGATTGACCTGTTGTGTCAGTCTGGGTAAACAAGAAAACAAATTCATAGACGCTCATATGTACATAAGACAGCTTTAGAGAGTCATTTATCTGTCACCCTCCAGCCAAGCTGCTACCTGATTAACCAGCTATACTACACCCCTTACTCTTTTTTTTCACCTCTTCACTCTTTATGCCCTGAAGTTGACATGAAATTATGTAACTACCACAGAGGACTTCAAATATATTGATGTTTACTCACTTAATAAGTTGGGACTGAATGTGTTTCTTAATTTATTAAATTGCATATATGTAATCTGAAAAAAAGAGTTTTCTATAGAGAATAATTGCACAGTAAGAGTCCTCTTCAGACTCATGAAGCGTATGCAATGATGCTGAATGCAGGACGATCACAGACAAGCAGATGCGGAGTCTTGTGGATCCAGTGGTGTTGCAAGCATTCCAGCGCTGGCAGGGGTTTCTATGTGACTTCTCCAACTCAGGGCACTTGTCTTGTCAGCTACAATGTCTCCCAGGGAATGAACTGAGAGAGAGTGTTTCCTGCCTTCAAGAAGGAAATCCAGGAGTTCTCCGAATCCCCAGGGGATGGCCATGCTCACACGGAGGCCTCATTGGCTATGATCTGATTGACAAACTGACTCCACCCCATTCACTCTCAATCCTCTCAAGTCCCAAGCTGGCATCAATTTATGTAACTAATTTACCTGTTAACTGCAAACGTGATGGTTCAAACCACCAGGGGTTCCCAGGGGAAAGCACTGAGACTTCCCAGCTCTGCAAAGATTCACGAACTGAGAAAGTCACAGGGGCAGTTCTACCCTATCTTATGAGTTCAAGTGAACTCAATGGTAGTAAGTTTAGCTTTGGATTGATCAGAAACCAAATGGCAATAGGTTTTTATGTTTAAAGGTGCCCTGGTAGCGTTGTGCAGCCCTAGTGGCGGAACAGGTTATGCAGTAGTCTGCTAACAGGAAAGTCAGCAATTTGAACTCATTAACCACTCAGAGAAATAAGAAAGAAACTTTTGTTTCCGTAAAGATTGATAGCTTAAAAAAAAAGATGAGCTTATAACAAGGGCTCAAGTAGAAAATATTTGGAAGTGAAGACGGCAACATGTGCACAAATATGCTTGATACAAATGATGTATGGAATGTTAAAAGAGTTGTAAGGGCCCTCAATAAAATCATTAGAGAAAAAAAAAAAGACATACAGCTTCATAAACTCCAGAAACCCATAGGGACAATTCTTCTCTGATCAGGTCATTGTGGGCTGAATGTATTTGACGGCACTGGTTTTTGGTTGGGTTTTTTGTAGCATTGTGGGTTAGGCATTGGACTGCTAACTACAAGGTTGATAGTTGAAAATCATCAAACACACCGTTAAAGAAAGATGAGGCTATCTGCATATGTAAACACAGTCTCAAAAACTCTACATAGAATCACTATAAGGCAAAACCATCACTTGTCTGTCAGTTTGTCCTACTGTAGTGGCTTGCACATTGCTGTGTTGCTGGAAGTTCTTCACCGGTACTTTAAAGGGCAGCAGGGGACTGGTTGCAGCAGAACTTCCAGACGAAGCACAGACTACAAAGAAGGAATAGACGTCCACTTTGGAGGAAGTAGTCACAAAAGCCTTTAGGACAAAGTCAAAACATTGACAGATGCTGAAAACCAGATTGAAAGAAACACAGCACTGTCAGGGAGAGTACCAGAAGATGAGCCTTTTGAGTCAGAAAGTACTAAAAATATGATTGAGGAAGAATCCACCATGGTGATGTGGACGGAAGGAACCCTGTGGAAGAAAAGCTTTTGAGAGCTTCATTTGCTGATGAGACATGACACAGATGGAGAATAGCTGCAAACCTCAGTTAATAATTGGACCTTGGAATGTGTCAAGTATGAATCTAGGAAAATGGAAGTTGTCAAAATGAAACGGAACGGGGCTGAGCCCCGGTGGCATAAGTGGTTGAGTGTGGGACTGAGGCCCATGGGCTGGGCGGTTCAAATCCAGCAGCGGCTCTCAGGAACAGCACTGGGTAGCACCCAAGACCACCAGAGGCAGTGATACCAAAAAAAAAAAAAAAATGGACTTTCTATGCCAGTGGTTCTCAACCTTCCTAATGCTGTGACTCTTTAACACAGTCCCTCATGTTGTGGTGACCCCCAACCATAAATTTATTTTTGTTGCTATTGCATGACTATAGTTTTGCTATGGTTATGAATCAGGCGACCCTTGTAAAAGGATCATCCGACCCCCAAAGGGGTCATAACCACAGCCTGAGTACGACTGTTCTAGGAATTAGTGAGTTGAAATACACCAGTAAAGATCATTTTAAATTACAAAACCATATTGTTTACTATGCTGGGAATGAAACAATCAGGTGGGAGGTTGTTGCATTCATCATCATGTCTATCTTGAAGTACAATGCTGTTTGTGATAGGATTATATCTATCCACATTCAAGGAAATCCTATCAATACAATTTTCACTCAAATTTATACACCAACTATAAAAAATAGTGATGTAGAAATTGAAGAATTCTACCTACATCTTCTGTCATAAATTGATCTAGACATACAATCAAGATGATTTGACAATCATTGGAAAGAGGAAGAAAGAGTAATTGGAAAATATGATCTTGGTGTTAGAAATGAAGCTGGAGCCCACATAATAGAATTTTGCAAGACCAATAACATCTTCATTGCAAATACTTTTTTTCACAACACAAAAGGTGATTAATACACTTGGACTCTTCCAGGTGAAATACATGGAAATCAAAATGACTACAGCTGTGGAACGAGATGATGAAGAAGTTCAATATCAGCATCTACGATCAGGCCCAATTCTGACTGTGGAACAGACCCTCAATTGCTCATAGGTAAGTTCAGGGTGAAGCTGAAGAAAATTAAAACCTGTTCACAAGAGCCCAAATGTGATCTTGAGTCTACCTGCCCTGGGGGTTGAGGACATCTCAGGAACAGATTTGCTGCATTGCACACTAACAACAGAAGACCTGAAGAGCTGGGGTATGACATCAAGAATGTCCGACCTGAAGAAAGCATAAGGTGCCTAAAAAAGACAGAAAAGAAAGAAAAGATTAAAGTGGATGTCAGAAAAGACTATGAAACTTGCTCTTAATCAGAGAGCAACTAAAGTAAACAGATGATATGAGGAAGTAAAAGAGCCAAACAGAAAATTTCAAAGGGCAGCTTAAGAAGACAAAGACAAAAAGTATGAAATGTACAAAGACCTAGAGCTGGAAAACCAAGAAGGAAAAACAAGGTCAGCATATCTTAAACTGAAAAATTTCAAGAAATAAATTCAAACTTCAAGTTGACAGATTCTGTGAGCAAGTTGTTCAATGATGAAGGATGCATTGAAATATGATAGAAGACATGGTCACTATACCAGAAAGAATACACATAATTACTATATCAAAAAAAACTAGTGAACATTCAACTAATTCAAGAGATAGCATAGGAGCAAGAAGCAGTGGTGCTGGAGTAAGAAGTTTAAGCTGCATTGAAAGCATTAGCCAAAAACTTAGCCAGGAATTGTTAGAATACTAATTGAAATGTTTCAACAAACTGATGAAGTAATGAAAATTCTCATCTCTGCCAAGTAATTTGGAACAGTTACTTGGCTAACTGACTGCAAGAGATCCATCTTTGTACCCATTCCAAAGAAAAGTGGCCCAACAGAATGCTCAAGCTATAGAACAATAACATTAATATCACAGGCAAATAAGATTTTGCTGAAGATGATCCAACAAAGTGTTGCCACAGTACATTGACAAGGAGCTGGCAGATGTGCAGGCGAGATTGGGAAGAGGACGTGGAACATTGCTGATGTCAGATGGATCTTCACTAAGAAACAGTGTGGCAGTCACCCAATTTGGTGTCAATTTGTGGATGAAGAGTGTAGGGGTGGAGTCTAGCCTGTCAATCTGGAGATAGCCAGTGAGATCACTGTGTGGACATGGCCTTCTCCTCTGAGGATTCGGGGAAATGTGGTCCTTCCTTCTTGGAAACAGGAGACACTCACTCCCTTGGAGACATGGGACGCACAAGACTCACATCCTCTGAGACATCCCTGAGGAGAAGCCGCATGGTCCTACCCTGATGCAGCCAGAAATCTGAATCTAGAGAAGCCACGTAGTGACCCCTCTTAGCGATGAGATGCTTCTACCCCCACTGACTTTGCACCCACTGACCTGTGATCTTCCTGCATTCAGTATCATTGCCTCTGTTTCATAAGTCTGAAGAGGACTTTATAGATTGCTGTCAGACATATGGGCTAATATCAGATGTCTAGACTTGATCGCGACTGGGCTGGAATGTCATTTGCTCTTGTATAAAAATCTCTCCCTTATATATATGTGTGTGTGTTTATGAATTTTTTTCTCTAATCTACCCAGACTAACACAGACAGAGTCTAAAATTTGAGACAACTGTAATAAATAATCTCCTTTCATTTGTAAATTAAATTGTAATTGCTGAATGTTTGCAGGGCAGAAGTTAGCCAATAAGTATTAAGAGTCTCCGTAAGACTTGCTTTGGTAGAGGACATGTTCTACTGATGTGGTAACCAAAAATAAGTTATGTTCTTTTTTGAGTCAAGCATAAACAATTTACAAATCTTTGATGAATGTCTTTTCAAAATTTATGAGAAAATATCTCATTATTTAGCATATTTGTAAGGTATTTGTGATCCTACCTGGTATACTTCTATTTAATTTTCACTGGTTTTAGTCTCCATTGGGATTTCTACATTTGGTTTTTGCAGAGGTATTATCTATTATCTATAGCTATTCTTGGATAACTCAATGTTCAATGATCTGAAAAACTCAAGTATTTAAACTTTAGAATATTGCATTTTATTAGAACACTTCCAAGACCTCTGTTATTTCACTTAATAAAGCTATGCCCACTGTGACTTGGGGACATGGGTATAATATTAAACACACCCAGTAAATTATATAAAACTACAAAAGCCATCAGAAGATGAGAAATTTGTGCTTTGGGCATTAAATCATTTTAAAGCAGCTTTTACAAAATACTCCTTTTTATAAAAAAGCAAGCAGAACAAAGATACACATTGTTTTGAACTCTCAAAGGAGTCTCCAGATGAGACAAACCGTTAACAAAATTGGCTGCTAACAAAAAAGATAGCGATTTTAATCCACCCAGAGGTGTCTGGAAGAAAACCCAAAATCAACCACTGACAACCCTTTGGAGCACAGTTCTTCTCTGACATAACTGGAGCCGTACCACGTGTGAGAATCAACTCAATGGCAACTGGTTATTAAACTCTAAAAGAAGCCAGACTAGGCTTCACCTGAATTGGAGTGGGAGGAAATAGCATGAACAAGGACCTTTGGCAAAGAGTCCCTGACATTTTTAGATAGATCGTCTATCGATGCCATCAGGGAACTCTAAGGAGATGTACCATAACAGATCTCACATTGTCACATGCCAAGGAAGAGTGGCAATCCTTAGGGTAACCAAATCTCAAAACACTTAGGGCTCAGATATTCTCCTTAGAAACAAATGGCTATCTTGTTCAGGCCCTCTGAGACAAGTTAAGTTTTTTATGCTCTCAGAGTTTCAGAAGTATAGAAAAGATGTCACTTCTGCTTTTTCTTTTTCTTTTTTTTTGGGGGGGGGGGTGGGCATCACTGCCCTCTGGCGAGAGTGGGAGCTACCCAGCCTTGCTCCTGGAGAGCGCTGCTGGATTTGAACTGCCAAGCCCGTGGGTCACAGTCCTGCACTCAACCACTATGCCACCGGGGCTCAGCCCCTCTGCTTTTTCAAAAGTAATGTGCCTACCACAGTCACATGTATTCCTCCAAAACCAAACCCATTGCCATGGAGTGGTTTCCAAGTCATAGTTGACCTACATCATGGAGTAGACCGGCTTCATGGAGTTTCAAAGGCTGACATTTTTACAGAAGCAGACTGCCTGCCTTTTTTTTTTTCTGTGAAATGCTTGCCAGGTTCCAACACTCACACTTTAGTTAACAACTGAGTACTTATACACTAGATCACAAAAGCACATGTGATATGCACGTAGAAAACTAATGCAGATGGTAATGCATGGTTTCCAAAAACTATATCATGTGCATGATATTTTGCTAAAGTCATGGTAGTTTGAATTTAATTTTGTGAGTCTTCCTCTGAAGGCTAGAAAAACATTAACGCTCCATGCTGCCACCATTACCTTCTCTTCAACCCACTAGAGGCTAATCATCACTTCCAGAGCCTCATCACTGCCTCTTTGCATTAGTAAGAATGAGCTTGGCAAGAGAACCTGAAGGGCTTCTTTGATTTTAATAAGCTACCCAGAAGTACTAGTTAAAAATAATTTCACTTGTTGGTGAGAATATTATTTAGGACAATGCTCAGACCACCTGTTTAAGAGCGCCACATGTTCATGAAAAAAACATATTTCTAGGCTGTACCTAAGACACAGTGAATCAGAATATTTGGAAAGATGTGCCAGGAATATGAATTCTACTGAGTTCTCTTCTGTGATTCTTGAGCACATTAAAATTGAGCATTAAATGGCAAGAA
This sequence comes from Nesogale talazaci, assembly GCA_004026705.1. NCBI lineage: Eukaryota > Metazoa > Chordata > Mammalia > Afrosoricida > Tenrecidae > Nesogale > Nesogale talazaci. The sequence continues at coordinate 21,762 of PVJH01029369.1, forward strand.
CCTGAAAAGATGCCTTTTGCTATAAAGAAGCAAGTTGTCAGCTAAACAGATGTATACACACATATATTCACTGCAGCATGCCTGACAATGGCAAAAGATGGGGAAAAATGTAAGTGCCCATTAATGGATCAGTAGACAAATAAAATTAGGTATATCCATACAGTTGAATATTACTTCCCCAAACACCATGAAACATAGACAAGTCTGGAAGATACTATGTTGTATGAAATAATCACATACACAAAACCAATCACAATCACAAAACCAAATATCGTATGTCCTCATTTTGATGAGATGACATGAGCAAGTAAATATGTAGAAACTAAGATTTGATAGTGGTTGCCAAGGACGGGGTTGGAGACAGAGATCTACTCTCTAGAGCAGAGACAGCTGTTATTTTTGGTGTTGGGCAAGGTAGCACATAAGGGTGAAGTGTACATCACTTGATGAAGTAAATGATGTCATTAATAAGTACACAAGAAAAAAGAACCTGTTGAGGCAAAGCTAGGAACACTTACTAGGCATAACAAAACTCCTTACAGGAATGAGTCACTGGACCTGGGAGCTCAAGATCATAATCTTGGGGAATAGTAAGGTCTATTGGCATAATAATAGTTCACGTAGACAATGTGCTACATCCTACTTTGCTGAGTAGCACCTGGTGTCTTACAGATTCCTGGGCAGCCATTTAAGGAATAGTCACTGGTCTCTCTCCATCTGAGAGAAAGAGTGACATATGGAAACAATTAATCCAAAGGACTAATGGACCACTGTGATAGTTACATAATCCGTTGTCAATTTGAGAGTAAAGGAGTGGAGTTTAGCCGGTCAATCAGGTCACAGCTTAATGACCTCATTTGGGTGCGCTAAGGAGATAAATAGCTCGCAGGAGGCCAGATACTTGCTCACTCCCTGTAAGACATTCCTTACGACAAGCCTGATAGAGCGATGCTGATGCAGCCACAACTCTGGAGCTGCGGGAGCCACCTGGAGATGCCTGCACGCATTCAGATGCTTCCGCTGCCACTGAATCCACAAGACTTTCCATCCCCTGGCCTGTGATCTTCTTGCATTCAGCGTCATTGCATGTGTTATGTGAGTCTGAAGAGGAATTTATGAACTGATACTGCACATATGGGCTGATATCGACCTTATGGACTTGGACTGGGTTGGGCTGGGATGCTTTCTTAATGTACAATTGCCCTCTGATGTGAAACTCTCTTACACATTTATGAGTGTCCATGAATTTGTTTCTCTAGTCTACCTGGTTTAACACAACCACACAAACATCAGTCTCCATGAGCCCTAAAACCAAAAGAATTAGACAGTGATGGGCTACTACTACCCACTGCTCTGAAAAGGAAATCATTAAAAAGCTCTAGATGGTTCTCAACCTTCCTAATCCTTCTATCCCTTATTACAGCTCCTCCTGTTGTTGTAACTCTTCCCCAGAAAATAAAATTATTTTCTTTCTTTTTTTTTTTTTTGGGGGGGGGGTGCATCACTGCTCTCTGGTGGTGGGAGTAGGGGGCCCAGCCACACTGCTGGAATTGAACCTCCATCCCAGTGGGCCGCAGTCCCGCGCACAACCACTACGCCACCAGGGCTCAGCCCCTTTCTTTCTTTTTTTTTAATAAAATTATTTTCATTGCTGCTTCTTAACTGTAATTTTGCTACTGTTATGAATTGGTCAACTCTGAAAGGGTCGTTGGACACCCAAAGGGGTGGAAAGGCACAGATTGAGAACCACTGTTGTAGAGAGAATGAAGAAATTTAAAATTTTTTTTTAATTTAAAAAACAAAATTCAATGAAAAGAGTCTAGGTTTACTGATCTAAATTAGATAGGTATGAACTGCTGAAAATTTGGGCCCTCAGGTCTAGAACTGAATTCTCCCCTACAGTAGGATAATTAATTCTTTCTGAGGCCAAGGGCAGCATTTACCCAAAGGCAACGTTCAGACGGCTAGGAAAGAAGGAAGAAGGGAATAGAAAACATAGGAAGGGAGTCAAATAAGCGATAGTACATCGAGGAGATCACAATAGATGAGTTGACCCACAATGTGTAAGGATTGTTGAATACAAACTGACGATCTGCTCTGTAAACCTTCACCTAGTTCACAATGAAGATAAGTATTTTTAAAAACAAAGAGAATAGGGCCTGAGCCCCAGTGGTGTAGTGGTTGTGTGCGGGACTGCAGCCCACTGGGTTGGTGGTTCAAATCCAGCAGCAGCTCTCCAGGAGCAAGGATGGGCCTCCCACTCCCTCCGGAGGGCAGTGATGCAAAAAAAACCCCCCAAAAAACAAAGAGAATGATCTGTTGGTATTTGCTATTGCACATATAATTTTGAAACAACAGCAAAAAACGTGTGTATATGAATATACATGAGAATATATATGGATAGGTACATATATTGTCAGGTGCCACAGTGTCGGCTCTGACTTACAGCAATGCTATGTGCTACAGAAAAACACTGCCTGGTCTTGTGACATCTTCCCAATTGACATGCTTGAGCCCTTTGCCATAGCCACTGCATCATTCATCTTGTCGATAGTCTTCATCTTTTTCACTGTCCCTCCACTTTACCAAACCTGATGTTCTTCTCCAGAGATTGGCCTCTCCTGATGCAATGTCCAAAGCCAATGAGAGGAGGCTTTGCAAACGATGCTGAGGAACTTGATAGTTGTATTCCTCCCAGACAGATGTGCTCTTTCTTTAAGCAGCCCGTGGTATTTTCAATAGTCTTCATGAACAGCATAGCTCAATTGCATCCATTCATCTTCGTTCTTCCTTATTCTCTGTGCAATTCTTGTGTGCACAAGAGGCCATTGAGAACACCATGGTTGAGTCAGGTATACCCTAGTCCTCAAAGTGACATCTATGCTCTTTAACACTTTAAAGAGATGTGTGAAGGTGATTTGCTGATTGAAATAGTTTTATTTCTTCATTGCTGTTTCCATGAGTATAGATTATGAATCCAATAAAATGAAATCCTCCTGACAACTTCAATATTTTTTCCATTTATCATTATGTTATCTATTGCCAGTTGTAATCATTATTGTTTTCTTTTTAAAAAATCATTTTATTGGGGGCTCACACAACTCTTATCACAATCAACACATACATCTATTGAACGAAAGCCACGTGTATACATCTGTTGCCGTCATCATTCTGAAACATTCTCCTTCTACTTAAGCCCTTGGTATCAGCTCCTCATATTTCCCCTCCCTCCCTACTCCCCCTCCCTCATGTACCCTAATTATTGTTTTCTTTACAGTGAATTGTAGTCCATATTGAAGGTTGTAGTCTTTCATCTTCATTAACAATTCCTTCAAGTTCTCATTACTTTCAGAAAATAAGTTTGTGTGATCTTCATATCTGAGGGGTAAAATTAAAGAGACATCAGATAAGATAAAGCATGTGAGTGCTAACCTCCAAGACAACCATGACTTCAGGAGTCACATCCGTGCAAGGAGAGTGAATCTATTTCCAAACAAGGCTTATATACACTCTAGGGGTGTGTCAGTCCTCCTAATTACAGGTCACCACCTGCCTAACAGGAAGGAGTTGTACAATAGGCTGACAGGTGACAGGAAGGCATACATGTAACAAAATAGGCGGGCTCTAGAGTCAAGATGGCAGCCTAACTTGGGTTATCCCTAAGTAGACCTTAGGTATCTTTGGACTCTCCTTCATGGGAACAGGGCATTCTCCTTATCAGAAAGGTGTGGCCCCTACTTAGGGTGGGATAGACAATAGGGCCTGATTACTTTAGACGACTTCAGGCAAATAACTTTTTTCCCCCAATGACTTTATTGGGGGCTCTTACAGCTCTTATAGCATTCCACACATCATTTGTATCAAGCACATTTGTACACATGCTGCCATATCCATTTCCAAATATTTTCCACTTGAACCCCTGGTATAAGCTCCTCTTTCCCCCTCCCTCTTTTTAAAAAATGAATCATTTTATTGGGGGTTCATACAACTCCCATCACGATCCATACATACATCAATTGTATGCAGGCCACATTTGCACACTTGCTGCCATCACCACTCTCAAACCATCCTCCTTCTCCTAGGTCCTCAGTACCAGCACCCCATATTTTCGTTCCCTCCCCTATGAACCCTTAATAATTTACAAATTGTTATTTTTCTTTTTTTTTTGGGGGGGGGCATCATTGCCCTCAGGTGGTGGGAGTAGGAGGCCCAGCCTTTGCTCCGCGGAGCTGGAATCAAACCTCCATCCCAGTGGGCCGCAGTCCCGCGCACAACCACTACGCCACCAGGGCTCAGTCCAAATTGTTATTTTTCATATGGTTCACTGTGCAATGTGTCCCTTCACTCACTTCCCTGTTGTGCGTACCCCATGTAGATCCCTGAAATTGATTCCC
>PVJH01029370.1:0-26111 GCA_004026705.1 Nesogale talazaci
CTTTAAAAAAAAAAAAAAAAAAACAGACTCCAACCAATCTTTCAGCTCACAGAGAGTACTTCCTAGGACTCTATTAGACAGCCACAGGCTGAGCCCTGGTGACGTAGTGGTTGTGCATGAGACTGCGGCCCACTGGGATGGAGGTTCAATTCCAGCAGCAGCTTCATGGGAGCAAAGGCTGGGCCTCCTACTCCTACCACCAGAGGAGAGTGATGCCACCCCCCCCCCCCCCCCCCCAAAAAAAAAAAAAAAAGACAGCCACATTAAAGCATTGGCCCACAGGTCCATCTTCTTTTGTATCCTTGTGCCTCAGGGGAAATTTTTCTCTGCACAAGAACCCACTGCTTTAATCTTCCTTTTTTCTAAGGCTGTCAAATTGCATTCAGACTTCAAGACCTAACACACTCTTCCTCCAGAAAATCCCCTCCACCCCACCTCAGGCAGAATTAAGCTGCCAAAGCACTTGATGCAGATCTCTATGATAGCACACATCCTTCTGATTCATAATTATTTATGTGAGGCCTTTAGAAACAAGGATTATGTTATTCATATTTTAACTCCCTGTATCTAGCACGATGTCTAGCATAGGGCAGGTACTTAAATGTTTGAATTGCCAAGAGTATCAACATTTTTCTTTTTTTGTTGTTTTGGTTTTTGTTTTGTTTTGTTTTGTTTTTTGGGCATCTGGTGGTGGGAGTAGGAGGCCCAGCCTTTGCTCCTGTGGAGTCGCTGCTGAAATTGAACCTCCATCCCAGTGGGCCGCAGTCCTGCGCACAACCACTACGCCACAGACCACAAAGACCAATAATCTTAAGATTCAAGTCCAGTTATAGCTTAAGGGTGAACAAAATCTAAACCAAACACTGCCACTGAGTCAATTCCAATTTAGAGCTATGCGAGCTGAGCCCCGGGGGCGTAAGTGGTTGAGTGTGGGACTGCCGCCCACGGGCTTGGCGGTTCAAATCCAGCAGTGGCTCTCAGGAGCAAGGTTGGGTAGCTCCCACAACCACCAGAGGACAGTGATGCCCACAAAAAAAACAAAACACAAACAATTTAGAGCAATGCAGGGCTGAGCCCTGGTGGCATGTGGTTGTGCGCGGGACTGCGGCCCACTGGGACAGAGGTTCAATTCCAGCAGTGGGACTGGGCCTCCTACTCCCACCACCGGAGGGCAGTGATGCCCCCACCCCCAAAAAAAACCCCACAATTTAGAGCAATGCTATAAAACAGAGGAGAACTGCTCCGTAGGGCTTTCGAGGCTGTAAACCCTCTAACAGGGGCATGATGAAGACCTTGAGAGGCAGTGGGATGAGAGCAGAGTGCCTCATCTTTTTCCCGAGGAACAGCTGGTAGACTTGAACTACTCAGCTTTGGGCTAAGAGTCCAGAGTGTAACACAACCAAGTGCCACCAAGAGAGACATTCAAAAATCCACGTTTACATTATTCCCCCTTTTTGTAATTTTCCCCAATGGCTTCAAGGTTAGTTCCCACAAGATTGGTACGATACAATGCTGAACCAAAACCATTTTATAACTAAGCTGATCAAATCTGATTATTTAATTATCTGGCATTAACCATATCTCTAAAAAGACAATTTAGCATTATTCCTGTTAAGTTGTATTCTCTTCCACTCTTAAGTCACAGAGCTCTGATAGGGACATAATCAAGACCTTGAGAGGCAGTGAAAAGACAAAAATAGCTATTAAACACTTCTCTAATAAAGCATTCACCTCTCACCAAGGGCACAATCACTTCACACTTCTCTCCCACCTGGTCAACTGTACAGCTTCCTTCAGCCTTGCCCTGGCCACTGTGCTGCTCACACTCACCCTTGCCTCTGAAGTGTATAGTTAGACTCATCTTTTTAAAGTTACTATAATATTTTAGGAGTATAAAGCCAAGCATTAGACTGATGCCTCTTCTGAAAATGTTCCAAGCTTCCTGTCTTATTTTGCTGCATTATACAATATTACTCTGCCAAAGTCTTAGCTCATTTCCTTCTCCTGCTTAGCCCAATCTGGTGGGCACACATTAATAATGCCCTCTCTTCTCCCCATCTTCAGGCTTTACTGTCTGCTGGGAATGCCCAGGCTTCTTTGTCTATCAAATTCCACAGAAGATGCCTTTTTGGACAGTAACTGTACTTCCCTCAATTCTCATAACAAGCTGTACCTTTCTTCCAGAACTCCTCCTATACTTCATCAATTCTGAAACTCATGTTTTTTTTCACGTACCATCATCTCTGAAAACAGGATACATCTTAAGATTGATGACACAACCACTCCAATAGCTGCAGTCCTTTCTTTCCTTTCCTTTTTTTTTTTTTGGGGGGGGGGGTGGCAAACATCACTGCCCTGGTGGGAGCAGGAAGCCCAGCCTTGCTCCTGGAGAGCTGCTGCTGGATTGAACGACCAACCCTGTGGGCCGCAGGCCCGCATGCAACCACTACACCACTGGGGCAAGTCCTTTCTTTTTCTTTTTCTTTTTTTTTGGGGGCATCATTGCCCTCAGGTGGTGGGAGTAGGAGGCCCAGCCTTTGCTCCATGGAGCTGGAATCGAACCTTCATCCCAGTGGGCCACAGTCCCATGCACAACCACTACGCCACAGGGCTCAGCCCCAAGTCCTTTCTTTTTTCTTTTTTTTTTTGGGGGGGGGGGCATCACTGCTCTCCGGTGGTGGGAGTAGGAGGCCCAGCCCCACTGCTGGAATTGAACCTCCGTCCCGGTGGGCCGCAGTCCCGCACACAACCACTACACCACCGGGGCTCAGCCCTCCCAAGTCCTTTCTTAATAATGGAAAATAACCATAAGCCTGACAAACATTGGTACCAAAGGTTTGATCGAGCCGGAATTACTTTGTGACATAATTACCTGTACGAGGAGGCTTCAAAATATTCATGAAAAATTACATATTTAATCTTTGCAACAACTCCACAAAGTCAACTACTTCAATTGACATATCAGAAAACAGAGGCACAGAGCTGTTATTTAAGCTCAGTTCAAAGGCACACAGTACAGTAAAGTTACAAAAGTTTCTAACACATTTGTTAATTATGGGTCATGACTGCTATGTTTGGAGATGAGCAATGGGCTGTTAGCCACAAGGTCAACAGTTCAAACAGCAGTCCTGCGGCAGGAGAAAGACGAGGGTCTGCTCCTGATTTCTGAGATCTGTAGTCTGGAAAGCCTTATGTGGGGTCACAACAAGTTGGCATTGCAATGCCAGTGGCTTGGGGCCTTTGGGGGCTACACAGGGAGAACAACTGTGGCTCTGCTGAGGCTACTCTCAACCATAGGTTCATGCTTGAATCCTTTGCCTTCAAAAGGATCAACTAACGAGCAAATGTGCTCGCTAAGATGACACACACCTTTTAACCTTCCTTCACATCTTCCCAGGTACTCCTCCTTTAAAGTGGTTAGCACCCTGTCAGAAACCTGCCCTCTGCTCCCCCCGTGGGGGATGCAGGGGGTTCCATTCTCTGTAATTGGCTGTTGTGAAAATATCACAAAGGAACAAGTTGCAAGATCAGACGGGTCCCACAGAAACTAAGATTCTATATTCAAGCAAATCTCAGGGAAAAAAAAAAAAAAGAAGGGGAGTCTAGGAGGTACAAGCATCATTTTATCTTTTAAATAAAATGTCTTCAAAGTTTTCCCTGAGGCATGAGATGTGTTTCAAGAAAAAAGGGAACTCATTTATCAGAAGTTAAGATGAGCTAATACATTTTATTCCTTTTTAGTTTAACTCTTGCTGGGTCAGGGAGTGGCGGAAGTCCTTATGTCCCCACAGCCCGTGGCTCACTTCAGATTGCTCACACAAGGACGGAGGCATTGACCACCTCTTTCTTTCCAGTCCCTCAGGGGAAGAACCCATTTGGTCAACTATCATCCACTACAGACAAATAACCACAAATAGGAAAGCGAACAGAGGAGGGGCGGGCAGGAAATTCTCCTCCTGGCTGAACAAACGCGGATCATTTTAACATAACACAGATGGCATTTTATGGACTTGTTTGAACTGATGGTGGAAATTTCCAACAGAGGAGGAAAAGCTTTCCTCAAATTGAAAATAAAATATCCACGGATTAAATTTAAGAAGGCGAGACTTGTTCTAACCTTTTATACCTCTCCTTCATCTTTCATGTGGTGGTCAAAGACATTTGCATTCTGGCATGATCCGACAACAGCAGCAACCACCTTCTTTTATTAACCTCCAAATATCAATGTTATGGACAGAGGAGCTACTGGATAAGCCAAAGAAAAATAGCAAAAAAGTTAAAATAACTCTAACATTGCGCATTTCCAGAAAGGAAAGACATGTTTTACCAGATAGAGATGTTAAAGACAACTAAACTTCATCTTCCCCCCCACCCCCGCTTTGAATAAATTACAAAAAAAAAAAAATTCATTCTCCTTATGTGAATCTCTGAGGATCTGGTACAGCTGCTCTTTATCTTTTGCTTCAGTTGAAAGACAAATCACTCACCAATTTCCCAGAAAACCCAAAAGGGCTCTCCAATTCCAGCTCTCATTTCTCACTGCCAGTTAAGCTGAAGCATCTGTCTCTTTCTGTCCTTTTGAAAGCAGCTTGTACCTCTCTTCACAAGCTGTGGCTGGAGAGCAGGTTTACCTCTGCCCCTTTTTCTTTTTTTTTTTCCGGTCTACCCTAAAACAACAACAAAGCCCCAGCACTGCTGCTCTAGTTTTCTGACAGAAGTGCCTGCCACCTCTTGGGAATCTGCACAACCGCCTGTGTCTTGCTCTCGGGGGGGTCCCTCCACCCTAGGTGTTCCATCCCAAGGCTCACCAAAAAAGAGGGGCTTCTCTAGCTCCCCAAACAGGGGCTCAGACCTGGGACAACCAGAGGCTCCTTTGCAGAGAAGAACTTGTTTGCAGTTTAAAAAGAACAAGATCACATCTGCACACTCCTCCAGGAGGGGCCCTTCCCAGCCATCTCGCATCCCTTCTCTCAAGTTGGAATACAGCACCTTAGGGGCAACTGCGTGACGAGGGGACCTGCGTGAGCCATGTTCGGCGGGCACTGAACACAGTGGGCCCGTCCGTCTCCAGCCCCTCCCCCTTGGGTGAGGAGTGAGCGACACACCATTGATAAGAATGCCACAGAGGATCGTCTTTTTCTTCCCCCGACCCGGGTCTGGTAAGCGATGGATCACGACGCAGAAGAACTGGCATTTCCGCACCCATCTGCCATGCCCCACCGAGAGTGACAAAGAAACCCAACGATCCTGGCGACCCCGAGAAGCCGCGTCTCACGGGTGGTGCCGTGTGAACCCCGGCGAAGTGCTCGCGGTGTGCGATGCTCACCAACAAGTTCGATCCTGCACACGAGCCCGCTGGAGAACCTCGCCGGAGGCTCACGCAGGTGACGTGGGGCTTGGCCAAGGTTATCCCCCCGCTTCCCGGGGGTGAACTTCTGCTCGGACCTGACGCAGGTCCCGGGCTCCTTTCGGGACCCCCGGCCGCCCGCCGCAGGCTCCTTCCGGCCAGCCACTCACTCCCCGGGGCCGCTCCTTGCCAGCCCAGCTAAGAGTTGGGGTCTTCGGCTCCGCGGGGCCTTCATCTTTCATCGCCTCCCCCGCCCCCCCCGGCCCCCGCTCGCCGTTCTCTGAAAGGAGCGGAAAGGGAGAGGCTACCCAACGCTCCTGGGGGAAGGGACGGAGGCAAACGGGGAGCCCGGGGCGCTGCCCCTCGCGGGGCTCCTGCCCTCCGCAGTGCGCACGGCCCGCCCCCGGCCAGCCGTCCGGCTGCGGCCGGGGACCCGCGGCGGCGCGCCCCCCCCCATCGCCCACCGTCCCTCCCCCACGCCCCATCGCCCCCGACAGAGCCCGCCCGCCGAGCCGGCTGGTCCCGCGCCAGGCCGCCCCGCTGCCCGGCCCCCTCACTCACTGTCGGTGACTGGACCCGGCCCTCATGGCTGCTCTGGTGCCGCCCGCCGCCGCTCGACGCCCCGGCCCCTGAGTCACCGCCGCCGCCGTCGGGACTCGCCGGGAGCAGCTCCCGCGCCTGCGCAGCCCGGAGCGTCGGGGCCCTCGGCCTCGTGCGCCTGCGCAGCCCGCGCCGGGGGCGCCCACCTCGGTGCCTGACGCCCCGCAGCCCCGCAGCCCCGCGCGCGCGCCCGGCGTTTGGCCCGGAGGAGCCGTTAGGCCCCGAGGGTGGGGGGCGGCCCTGGGGGGCCGGGAGACCGCTGAAGCCCCTCCTCTAGGTGACTCAGCCCTCGGACTGCGCTGTCCATCAGGGACTCTAACCTTCCAGCACTTCGAGGACTTAAATCCCGCTTGCATTGAAGGGGGGGCTGTGGTGGTGCCGGAGTTACTGCCCTCACTGCTAAGCGCAAGGTGCGACGCACATTCGAACCCACCATGCGCTCCGTGCACGCGCGCGCGCACACGTGGGATCCTGCTAAGAGCCGGAAAAAAAAGTCAGCTCTCCCCGACAGGGTCTCTCTGACTTGCAGTCAAGCCAGTCAACTCAGCCGCGATGGGTTTGATTGCGTAGGATATTTAATGGCCTGAATTCAGATGCTCTGAGGTGACCGCTAATTATACAGTTCGATTTCTTTCAAGAAGAAAATCAACATCTCAAAAAAAAAAAAAAGAAAAAAGAGAGAGATGCCCACCCGCCCCCCAAAAATGAAAGAAAATCAACATCTCGAATACATTGAAGTAATTATGTACAACTTTTCACACCCCAGCAAGAACTACTGGCTGGCAGCTAACCACGCTCCCCAACCTCTTGGGGACCTTATCGAGGAGGTGACCGCTCTTAGAATGCTCGATCCACGGCCACCGGGTTGATTCCCATTCATAGTGACCCAATGGGGCAGAGGAGAACTACACCATAGAGGAGTTTCTTAAGGTCTTTATGGAGACAGACTGCCTCCTCTTTCCCCTTCAGAGCAAGGGGCAGGTCCCCACCACCCTTTCAGTTAGCAGCACAGGGCTACCTGCTGAGCCACCACGACTCCTAGAATACCCCGAGGAGGACACGGTTAAGTTCAGGCAATTTCACAAAGGCATGCTGTTAATGGGACAGAGTTATTCTAGGCATCCCGTATCTGCCATCAAGGAGCTTGCAGAGGCTGCCTGCTCCGTGCCCTCAAGTCATTTCAACTCTTGGGACCAGCTGCGATACAACAGCCATGTCCTGGAGGGTTGTCTAGATTATCATCTTCGCGGGAGTCAGGTAAGTAGTTCACCACCTTCCTCTGAAGCACGGGGAAGTTCAAATGACCAGCTTTTCCTCCAGCAGGTGCTTAAGCGTCATGGCCCCAGGGCTCAAAGGCGGACGAATGGTTCTGCTTTCTAGCACTCACTGTGGACGTTGGCCCTTTAGCACAGTGGTAAACAAAAAACAGACTCTTACTCTAGTGAATCCCTCGCTGGTAGCCTGTGCTGCCTGTTGCAGTCACTCAACAAGTGACTGGTCTCCGTGGAGTTCTGGCAACTCAACAACGTGGACTCAAAAGTGGCAAGTGAGGGGCTGCTGCCACACCAGACTCAGCCATGAAGCCCATTCTGACTCACGGACACCATGCAGGACAGTGGAGCACTGCCTGAGACTGCAACTCACGAAAGAAAAAGTTTCATTGGTGTTTATCCACAGATCATATAATCCAATAGTTCAGCCATATTGAGAATAGTTATACAATTCCCCCCCCCCCGCATCACTGCCCTGGTGGGAATAGGAGGCCCAGCCTTGCTCCTGGAGAGCTGCTGCTGGATTTGAACCGTCAACCCTGTGGGCCGCAGTCCCGCATACAACCACTGAGCCACCGGGGCTCAGCTGCAATCTTTATCACAATTTTAGAACACTTTCTTTTTACCCCATACTCATCCATGTCATTTTTCTTTCAATTTTGAGAAGAATATACACAACAAAACATTCACCAATTCAACAACTTCTACATGTATAATTCAGTGTCATTGATCATATTCTTCCCGTTGTACAACCATTTTGATCTTTCTCCAGATTGTTCCACCACCATTAAAATGAACTCAGTGTTCCCCTAAGCAAAAATTCTTCCTCCTATACTCGTGGTAACCATAGGTCAACTTTGGTCTCTTTTTTTTTTCTTTTTCCTTTTTAGTAGCTTACTTGATTCACATACTATAGACTTCCATATTTAATTCACTTCTAAAAAGAGTTGTATATCCACCATCACAATCAGCGCTAAAGCTCCCTCCCACCCTCACACATCCACTGATGGCTCCTCAGTTCCACTTTCCTTTTCCCCTCCCCCCCATCTTCCCCATGATTCATTGTATCCGTTATTGTCTCTATGCAGCCACATCTTCTGTGCTGCCTAAACTGGAAGACCTAACAGAAACAATTTTAAAAAATGAAACAGAGGCTGAGCCCCGGTGGCGTAGTGGTTGTGCCCCGGGACTGCGGCCCACTGGGGTGGAGGTTCGATTCCAGCTCCAGAGAGCAAAGGCTGGGCCTCCTACTCCCACCACCTGAGGGCAGTGATGCCCCCCCCCAAAAAAATTAAACAGGAAGGGAAAAAAACTAAAAAATTAAAAGATAAAAAAAGAAAAATGATAAAAAAATGAGGAGTACGAAATTTAAAAAGCACCAACAATATTTAAAAAGTCAGAGAAGAAATGTTTTTGGGGGCTGAGCCCTGGTGGCGCAGTGGTTGTCTGCGGGACTGCAGGCCACAGGGTTCAAATCCAGCAGCAGTTCTCCAGGAGCAAGACTGGGCTTCCTACTCCCACCAGGGCAGTGATACCACACACACACAAAAAAAATGTTTTTTTGGGGGGGGCATCACTGCCTCTGGTGGTCGTGGGCGCTACCCAGTGCTGCTCCTGAGAGCCACTGCTGGATTTGAACCGCCTAGCCCACGGGCCGCAGTCCCGCACTCACCCACTTACGCCACCGGGGCTCGGCCCCACACACAATGTTTTTTTTTGAAAAATCAAGAAACATTTGAGCATACAGCGCATTCAGGTTGGAGCAAGGAGACTGCGACTCTATACAGGAGTAGAAAACCTTATTTCCCCCTGAGGAGCTGCTGGTGGTTTTAAACTGTGTCTCACCCTCAGCTCTGAAGGCTCCTGGCAGCGCTACAACCAGGGAGCCAAGGAGGGAAAAAGCCGGACACTCTCGTTTCCCCCATGGTCATGTCTTCCATTCACATCTAGCCCTGGTGGTCCACTAGGAGTCAAGAGTTTGGAGCTGGAGGGACCAAAGGCTAAAGTGACTTAAAAAAAAAAGTGCCATCTTCTCTGTGGATGGTGTTTACTTCGACTTTCCAGGAAATTAAAAATAAACAAACAAACATGACTCCTGATGGCCGACTCTGGTATGAATATTGGAACTCCTGAAACAACGTAAGATTTAAAAAAAAAAAAAACAATATACGATTAAGGAGCCGAGCTGAGCCCCAGTGGCACAGTGGTTGATGCGGGACTGTGGCCCAGTGGCTTGGTGTTCAAATCCAGCAGCAGCAAGGCTGGGGAGCCCCCCTCCTCCCCCCCAAAAAAAAAAAAGATCAAGGAGCCCTGGTGGCACGATGCTTAAATATCAACTGATAATCCCAAAATTAGTGGTCTAAACCAACTTGCAGTTTCCCAGAAGAGAACTGTCAGCTCCCATAAAGATGACGGCCCAACGAACACTATGGGGCAGTTCTAAACTGTCATACAGGGTGGCTATGAGTCAGAGAGAGGAGCCCTGGTAGCATAGTGGTTACACACTAGGCTGTGACCTGCAAGGTCTGAAGTTCAAAACCACCAGCCACTCTGCAGGAGAAAGAAGAAGCTTTCTATTCCCATCATGAGTGACAATCGGGGGGCTGAGCCCCAGTGGTGTAGTGGTGGTGTGCGGGACTGCAGCCCACAGGGTTCAAATCCAGCAGCAGTCCTCCAGGAGCAAGACTGGGCCTCCTACTCCCACCAGGGCAGTGATGTCTCTCACACACACACACACACACACACACACAAAAGAGTTACTGTCTTAGAAACTCATAAGGGCAGGTAGAGTCACTATGAATGGGCATTGACTAGACGGCCACGAGTTTTGTTATTACTGCCGTGTGTCCAAAAAGGGGGCCCTGAATGATGCACTCAACTGCTAAGCAGAAAATCCACCATTGGAACCATCAGCCAGGCCTCAGGAGGAAGAGGCGGCAGTCAGCTTCCACAGAGATGGCCGCCTTGATAGACAGCCCTGTGCAGCAGCAGTTCCCCTCTGCCCTGGGAGCTCCCTGGGAATCGGTGGGCTCCGCAGCAAACGGTTTGGATGAGTTCGGATTAGGCTCAAGGCACCCAACAACAATATAAGAGTAAGTGTTTTCCTCCACTTGGAAAGAGGAACAGGCTCGAGAGCAGCGGTTCTCAACCTGTGGGTCAGGAGCCCTGCCCTGTGGGGGTCAACAGACCCTTTGGCAGAGGTCACCCGATTCCTAACAGTAGCAAAATGACCCTTATGAAGTCACAGCACAATAATTTTAGGTTGGGACTGTATGAAAGGGTCATGACTTCAGGAAGATTCAGAACCACTGCTCTGAAGGTTCAGAAGGCTGAAAATTTAGCCTCAACAAGATGCTGGAGGCGGGCGTAAGTGGTTGAGTGAGGGACTGTGGCCCGCGGGCTTGGTGGTTCAAATCCAGCAGCAGCTCTCCAGGAGCAAGTCTGGGTAGTTCCCACGACCACCAGAGGGCAGTGATGCCCCCCCCAAAAAAAAACTAGCAAAGCAGAGTGGAAGACAGAGAATGCCCTGTCCATGGGGCCTCAGATCAATCCTGGGCTTGGGAGAATGGCCATTACTTGTAAAAATATTACCCTTGGGAGTGAGAACACATTTGGCACCAAAGGAGAAGTGCAGAGGCAGGAAGGAAGGATTCATATTGACACTAAGTTCTGATGAATGGATGACTAAAAGGAAGGTCATGGTTGACGCTGAAGCTTCGGAGAACGTGCCTTCCTGACTTCCGCACCACACACAGCCTCCTGGAGTCTGTATAATATAATGAGAGTATTCCTTCCCGGGCTTGAGTCATTCCTGTTTGGACATCCCGAGCCATTTCTCAACATGGATTTCTTTCTTTTTTATTAATCATTTTATGGTGGGGACTCTGACAAATCTTTTAACAACTGTAGAAGGTTCACCTGTGTTAAGCACACTTGTACATGTGTTGCCATGAACATTTCCAAAACATTTTCTTTCTACTTGAGACCTTGGTACCAGCTTCAACTTGAATGCCTTATTGAAGGAAGAATGAAAGGTTTTGTTGCTGTTATTGTTTTCCTGACTAAGCATCCACTCATTTTGTCCAGTAAACCATCTCTCTTCCATCTCAAACCAGGTGGTCTGGATGACATCCACTCCAGGGATGGAACACATAATCCAGACCCAAGGCAGTCAGTACATTGCATTCTTTAGGAAATAATGACTGTTTCCCCACATGGGAAAGTAACCCAATTAGAGGCCAAAAAGCGCTAAGAATCTTGTTCTTTCCCACTGCCCTTAGATGTGAGGGGATGGAACATCTGGAGCTGCTGGAGCCATCTGGACACCACGGGGGAGAGTGGATCCAGAGGAAGGAAGGAGAGTCAGGAGACAGAAGTAGGAACTGAATTTTGTTTACATGACTTAAACCTTTTCATCAAGCTGTGTAGGAAACCAGTTCAAGTGGGACTTTTCTGTTGCATGGACAAATGCCCTTCTTCAGAACATTTGGGTAAGGTTTCTATCACTTGAAAGGGAACATCTTGTCGGAGCAGCCCCTGAACACCAGTGATCCCGACTGCCTGTCACCAACTGGAGCACCGCATGGACCATGGTAAGGCCTCCCAGATGGCTCCTCCTCTCAACTCATGCTTCATTCCTTACAAGTCTTGCCATTTGGGAAGTCACATAGGGAGCTGATACCAGTGAGCACCAGAAAGAAGAAAATGTTCTAAGTGATGGTCCAACTCTTCTTGATGTGATTAGGCTATTGAATTGTTGATATGTGGATTGTGTGCCAATAAAACTGTTGTTGGTATTTTGTTCGTCTTATCATTTCTGTAGTCAGAGCCCATCATTTAGCTAAGACTCGTTACCAACTTTTTTTTTTATATCAATGCTTCCTTACCAACTTTTGTAGTGACCAATAAAGAAGTCTGCTTCATTTTTGAAAGGAGAGGTTTTATGGGTTCTACCTGAGGGCTGTGACAGACTGGGGGGAGGGGGGGCCCTGGATTCTCCACTGGAGACCTGATGCACTCTTGGCTCCTCACCTTGAAGAAGACAGCACTGCACCCACATTTATAGATTCCATTTGCTCACTCACCATGTAAAAGTCGACTGAGTACCTATTACGTGTCAGATGCACAGGCTACAATAGCGAATGATTCTCATCTTAACCCTCAAATGAGTACCTCCAATTTCTTCTATGCCAAGAACTATTCAAAATCCCATGGAACCTTCTGCCCTTCCTACAAGGCCTTCCTTCTGCCCTTCCCGAGTCACAATGGACTCCAGGGCAACAGGCTTTTGATGAGTGTGTTAGTCCGAGTAGACTCGAGAAACAAATTGATACACACACATATGTATAAAAGAGAGGTTTACATACAAGAGGAATGGAACATTGAGAAAGCATCCTAACCCAGTCCAGCCCAAGCCCACAAGTCTGATATTAGCCCATATGTCCTATACCAGTCTGTAAAGTCTTCAGACTCATGAAGCACATGCAATGATGCCAGGACAATCACAGGTCAGTGGGTGCAGACTCTTGTGTATCCATGGTGGTAGAAGCTCTCAGTGCTGGCAGGAGTCTCCACATGGCCCCTCCAGCTTCAGAGGTCTGGTTCGCTCAGGGTAAACCCATGTGGCTTCTCTCCCAGCTCCTCCAGTTTCCAGGACTCAGGATCTGTAGCATGCTGCCATCTTGTCAGTCAGGCATCCCACTGAGTTTTGTGTCTTGTCAGTAGAACGTCTCCAAGTAAGTGAGTCGATAGTCTCTCTCACTTCTAGGGGGGAAATATCGTGAAATTTCCCAGAATTCTCAGACAAAACCACGCCCACACAGAGGTCTCGTTGGTTCTCTCCAGATTGACAGGCTAGACTCCACCCCTATACTCTTCATCAAACTGGCACCAGAGGACATGACTGCCACAATGAGTTTGAATTAGACTCAACAACAATTACACACATGGACTTCGCCGGATGGATCACAACAGGAATCAAACGGACTCTGCGGAAAGAGACAATGGGAAAGTTCAGTATGATCTGCAAAAACAAGGCCAAGGGTCAGGTGTGGAACAGAACATCATCAATTGCTCTTAGGCAAGTTCAGGTTGAAGCTTAAGAAAATTTTTTTCAAAACCCACCAGGGTAGTGATGCCACACACACAAAAAAAAGACAGAAAATTAAAAAGCAAGTCGACTACAGCCAAAATATGACCTTGAGAATATACCACTTGAATTTAGAGAACATTCCAAGAACAAATTTGATGCACTGAACACTAATGACTAAAGACTTAATGAGCTAAAAAAAATACCTAATGAGCTATGGGATGTCATCAAGAACATCATATATGAAGCAAGAAAAAGATCATTAAAAAGATAAGAAAGGGGGAAAAAAGACCCAAATGAATGTCAGAGGAGACTCAGACTTGCTCTTGAGAGTAGAGAGAGGGAGGGAGGGAGGGGACAAAAAACAAGGGCTTAAATGGAAAGAAAATGTTTTGAAAATGATGATGGCAACATATGTACAAATGTGCCTGACACAATGGATACATGTATGGATTGTTATAAGAGCTGTACAGCCCCCATTAAAATTATTTTTAAAAATTTTTTTAAAGAACTGAATGGGGCTGAGCCCCGGTGGCGTAAGTGGTTGAGTGTGGGAGTGTGGCCCGCAGGCTTGGCGGTTCAAATCTAGCAGTGGCTCTCAGGAGCAGTGCTGGGTAGCGCCCACGACCACCAGGGGCAGTGATGCCCACAAAAAAAACAAACAAGACAAAGCAAAACAAAAGAACTGAATGAAAAATTTCAACCGGCAGTGTGAGAAGACACAGCATTATAATGAAATGTATAAAAATCTGTACTTTAGAGAACCAGGAGGGAGTGCCACAGACCAGCAATGGGAGCAAAGTCACAAAGCCCTGAGGATCCCCCATTATCGACTCCTGACTACGGGGCAGCACTGGGTATCCTATAGGAACTGCTTGGGGGTTACTCACAAGGGGCCCACACTGAAGCCTGAAGGTGGGATGGGGGGGCACTAGACCAGCCCCCACCACCCCTAACAACAGGAAGAGCAATGGGGATTTGTTGGAGGGGCGTCTTTTGACCACAAATGCCGAGGACTGAGAGAGTCGAAGTGCTGTTGGGTAAGTAGTTCCGGGGATAGGGAACCCTGAGAGAAATGGGGACTGGACTGATGGCTTATCACAAGTCCTTCTATTTCAGAGAGACAAACATCTACTCTGGGTCAGGGTAACAGTCAGACATGGAACTTGCTATTTTTGGGGGGGGGGGGGCATCACTGCCCTCTGGTGGTGGGAGTAGGAGGCCCAGCCCCACTGCTGGAATTGAACCTCCGTCCCAGTGGGCCGCAGTCCCGCGCACAACCACTACGCCACCGGGGCTCAGCTCATGGTTTTTCTTTTTGCTTATCTTGCCCTGCCCCCCAATTTGGGTATCTACCTATTTAAGATCAGCAGGATAAGCAAGCCCAAGGAGAGAGCAAAGGGATGGGGGCGGGGAGCAGAGGGGATTGGTGAGCCAACAATGACATCCAAAGTTAGGCTGCCATCCTGAATCTTGGAATCACCCATCTGTCACATGTGTACCTCCAATCCCCCCCCGCTTCCTTTTGAGTGTATATCCTTAGATTTCCTCTTCATTACTGTATTACCTATAGAACAACCCCTTCCTGTGATGTATCTTTCTCCCTGTAATCCAGGGACTTGCATGTCCCCCAAAGATATATAAGGCTTGGTTACAAATCAATCTCTCAGCTGAGCCCTGGTGGCGTAGTGGTTGTGCGCAGGACTGCGGCCCACTGGGACAGAGGTTCAATTCTAGCAGTGGGGCTGGGCCTCCTACTCTCACCACCAGAGAGCAGTGATGCAAAAAAAAAAAAAAAAAGCAATTTCTCTCCCCCTGTCATTCCCACCGTCCACGTCTCCACGTGGACCAGCACATGGGGCTGAAGTGAGCATGCTATCACAAAATGTCTGACTCCTTTACTCTCTCTCTCCTCGCTGTCTCTATGCCTTTGCTATAATCTTTGCAGACTATGGCTGTACGACTGCGCCCGCCAGGTCTGTGATGATTTGTTAGGAGTTGGCTCCCCTAAGGTCATTGGAAAAGTCCCTCACAAATGGGATGCTATGTCCAGGGTGAAGTATAGCGCCGATGAAATGCATAACTACCCTCTGCTTCTTGAATCTTTCCTCCCCTATCATGGCTCTTGATGTGCCACATTAATGTGGCTCTTGATGTGCCACATTAATCTTGTTAGACATGAGTTTGTTCATCTGCATAATTAAGATTGTTTGATGCAGGAAAACCAAGATAGGTAACCCTTCAGAAACAGTAATAGGGAGTAGTGATTTCCTGAGGGTATGGGAAGAGAGGGGGGAAGGTGGGAATGGGGGCGCTGACAGTGATGACTGGATCCTCCACTAGAGGGGACCGAATGACAGAATTGTAGTAGATGTATACAGTGGATGGCATAAGACACGGGAAATAATAATATATAACAAAACAATAAAGGGGGGGGCTGAGCACCGGTGGCGTAAGTGGTTGAGTGCGAGACTGTGGGCAGCAGGCTTGGCGGTTCAAATCTAGCAGCGGTTCTCAGGAGCAGCGCTGGGTAGCTCCCATGACCACCAGAGGCAGTGATTACCCCCCCCCCAAAAAAAAAAAACAAACAAAAAGAAAGGGCTCAACCTTAAAGACAAATGACGCTGGTGTTTCATTTTGTTGTCCACAGGGTCACTGTGCACCTAACCCTGCACTCAGCAAATCTGCTGCACGAAGATCAAGGATGTCACTTTGAGGACTCAGGTGTGTTTGATCCCAGCATGGTGTTTTCCACTGCCTCGTGTCTGCATAAATTGAACACTGAATAGGAGTGCTGCAGAATAATGTCTGTATTTGAGTGATGGTTTTAGAAAAGAATAGGGAAAGTACCTCGGACTGTTGGAACAACCAACAAGTCTGTCTTTGAAAAAGTACAGTTAGAAGACTCCTTGGTGGTGAGGCTGGAGAGACTTCATCTCATGCTCTTTGGGTGTGTTATCAGGACAAACCAGTCCCTGAAAGACCATCATTGAGCCCCGGTGGTGTAGTGGTTGTGTGTGGGACTGTGGCCCGCAGGGCTGGCGGTTCAAATCCAGCTGCAGCTCTCTAGGAGCAAGGCTGGGTCTCCCACTGCCACCAGAGGGCAGTGATGCCCACCCCCCTCCAAAAAAAAAAGAAAAAGAAAGAAAAAACGGACATCATGCTTGGTATTCAGAGATGGATGAATAAGGAAAATCGTCGAGGAGATGGACTGACCAATGGCTTCCACAATGGGCTCAAAGGTCACAGTTGTGAGGATACTGTTTGACCCAGTGGTCTTTCTTCCTGTTGCACATAGGACTGTGAGTTCGAACCAACTGAACAGACCTAACAAGCACTGTCCTCAGCATTTTTTTGTAGCTTTTTAGGTATCACTGCCCTCTGGTGGTGGGAGTAGGAGGCCCAGCCTTTGCTCCTGTGGAGCCGCTGCTGGAATTGAGTCTCCATCCCAGTGGGCCACAGTCCTGCGCACAACCACGACGCCCCCGGGGCTCAGCCCTGTCCTGGGCATTTTACATGTCGCAACTCACTTCACCACGTAATGACCATCTTCTCTTTGACAGAGGAGGAAGTTGAAGGTAGAAATTACTTGTCTAGGGTTATAAAGTTAGTCAATCACAGAACTGGGATCAAATCCAAGTTGTTAGCGCTACAATCTGTGTGCCCAATCATCTATTATAAAAGGCCTTGTCACAAGAGAAACACAGGGTCTTTCTAAGGAGATGGAAGCAGTCATGGAAGGAACCCCCCGCAGAAAGGCCTGCAGGTGAGACATCAGCCAGGAAAATTAGGGAACTGAAGGAAAGGTAAAGCGGGGGGAGGGGGGGGTGGCAAAATAAAAAATAAACACGAGAGACTTGTGAAGTAAAGACAGATTAGAGGCGCACTGATTCCCTTGCACTTTATGGCGAGGGGGCCATCAGGAGGTTGGTAAAAGGTCCTGGCAGCATTTCAATCCATTGCTAGCAAGCAAACGCTGACTCAGTCCACTTAGAGACTGAAACTGCTCCTGAAGACTCCGATGCCTGTTCAAATCGGGAGCAGAGGGCGTTCTTTCTCCCGAGCTCCATGGCAGTTCCCAGCCCAGTGCTCAGCCCACTGCAACCGCAGTCCTGACGAATCCTGTGAAGACCTCCCCGAACAAGAAGTCGTGCGTGAGCGGACACCTGCTCCATCCGGAAGGCCAACCAACGCCAAAGTGGCAGGTCTGAAGGCCCTGAGGTATGGTGAGCTTGATGCACCTTCAAGGGATAGAAAGGCCAGCATCGCTGTGGCAGCCTTGAGAGGAGGAGATGACAGCTGGCCTTGGTGGAGGCAGGCTAGAGCAAGGCGTTTGGGTACAGTGGAGGCCTTTGGAAGGTTTCAAGCATGTTCTCCTTCCGCTGGCTCCTTGTACATCTCTGGAACCCGTCTGCTCCTCTCCCCCATCTTCACTGCACTATTTTAGTGGGGAACATAAAAGACACCATTTCCCTGGGCACCGGGAACTTTTGTTTTTTCGCTTTTCAGATAGAAAATGTTAATACTTTTTAAATAAATGCTGATGAGAAGGATATAGTATGGAGAGAGAGACTGTCTATGGAGGAAGGCTCACAATGGTCCTGTCTTTCTCTTCATCCTCTTCCGGTCGCTCTACAGCCAAAGCTGTGAAGGATGAGCCATGCCCCATCGGCACGCACAAGATTTACCCTGGAGGGCTGAGCCCCGGTGGCGTAGTGGTTGTGCGCGGGACTGCGGCCCACTGGGACAGAGGTTCAATTCCAGCAGTGGGGCTGGGCCTCCTCCTCCCACCGCCGGAGAGCAGTGATGCGCCCCCCCCCCCCCAAAAAAAAAAAGATTTACCCTGGAAATAGAGGTGCAACACCAGGACTAGGAGGAAAATTTCCCCATTTCTTAATACAAAATCCCACTCAGCATTCCTCAAGGAATCCTCCACAGATGAACTGGGCGGCCCCATATAGAAGGAAGCACAAAACGGGCAGTCAGAAGAAATTAAAACGAAAAGAACCCGCCTTGCAGTCAAATTCAAGATGATCACGGGGCATGAAAGAAAGAAGAGAAAAGGTTCATTCTTGGCATAATTAAAGTGCGGAGCCTCAGGCTGGAAACCGCTATTGAGAGCCTACAGAGTCCTAAATCCTAGATCCAAAGGACATTGGCATTAGGCAGATGCACTTATCACCATCATCTCCATGTTACAGATGAGGAAGCTGAGGGTTGGAGAACTTAACCTGTCTAAAATGCACACAGCCAATAAATGGCAAAACTGAGAGACATGAACTAACTTGGCATCAGTGTCTCATTGAATCGGCTTCTCCTTTTCTCACCAAGCAGAGACCTGGTGGAGCAGTGGGCTGCACACGGACTGCCAAGGGCAAGCTCGGCAGTTAGAAGCTACCAGCTGCTCCAGGAGAGGAAGATGAGGCCGTCTGTTTCCATGCAGATTTACCGCCTGGGAGGCCCGCAGTTCTACTCTGTCCTTTTGTTGGTCAGCTGGAAAAGACTTGGTGGCAGTGAGGCCCAAATCACGAAGCCCTGGAATACTAAGCACAGTAGTGTCTAACCCAACCAGAAGTGCCTCAGAGTAACGGCCTGGAGATCTAACTCTCACGGGTCACAGCCTTGCTGCTGAACTCATGCACAGGGGGTCCCTGTGGATTGGAACCAACTACATAGGAACTAATACACACAAAATACATAACTTCTTCTTAATCTTCCCTGAGGGGTGTGGTAGCCCGGGTTGACTAGAGAAACAAATCCAAAGGCTTTCATATATATATACACATACATATATATGAAAGGCTTTCAAATATATACACATACACATATATATGAAAGATTTGTATTCAAAAGCAACCGTGCATCAATAAACCATCCAAGTCCCATTCAACACATCCCTCTTCAGACTCACAAAGCCACACGCAGTGATGCAGAGTGCAGGAAAGTCACAGGCCGGTGGGTGCGGTCTTGTGGATCCAGCGGCAGTGGACGCCGCTCCAGGGATTGCGCAGGTTGACACATGGAGCCAACCGGGAGGGGAGAGCAGAGACTCGTGTGTGTGTGTGGTCTGTGTGCACGCGCACATGTGTTTCTCAAGTCCCTTTTTTTTTCTTTCTTGGCATCACTGCCCTCAGGTGGTGGGACTAGGTGGCCCAGCCTTTGCTCTGTGGAGCTGGAATTGAACTTCCATCCCAGTGGGCCGCAGTCCCGCGCACAACCACTACACCACCGGGGCTCAACCCCTCAAGTCCCTTCTTCTATTTTTCTTTTTTTCAGGCATCACTGCCCTCTGGTAGGAGTGGGAGGCCCAGCCTTGCTGCTGCTGGATTTGAACTGCCAAGCCAGTGGGCCGCAGTCCCGCACGCAACCACTACGCTACCGGGGCTCAGCCTCAAGTCCCTTCTTGTGCAATGATCACACCCACAAAGAGACACCATCAGGTTGTGAGCAGATTGGCAGGCTAGACTCCACCTCTTCACTTTTATATCTTCAAGTTGACAAGAAATCATGTAACGACCACAAGGGGAAATCTCTATGAAAGAAAGGAATTATTGAGGGCTGAGCCCCGGTGGCATAAGTGGTTGAGTGCGGAACTTCAGCCCACAGGCTTGGTAGTTCAAATCCAGAGGCAGCTGGGTAGCGCCCACGACCACCAGAGGCAGTGATGCCCACAAAAAAAAAAAAAAAGGTTTTTAAAAAAAAAAAAAAGAAAGGAATTATTGGGCTGAGCCCCAGTGGCGTAGTGTCTGTGTGCGGGACTGTGACCCACAGGATTGGCAGTTCAAATCCAGCAGCAGCTCTCCAGGAGCAAGGCTGAGCCTCCTACTCCCACCAGAAGTCAGTGATGCCACAAAACAAAACAAAACAAAAAAAGAACTGGGGGAAAAAAAAGGGAATATTAACAATTCCTCAGATTCTTTTCCCCTGCATTTTTCCCTCATCTCCGGGACTCCTCCACAGTTATCTGCTGCCAGCACTGTAAGCCTTAATATGTTACTTGATTTTACATTTATGGAATGAAGCCTTTCATCCACCACAGTTTCATCTGACATTTTTCTCTAACTGCATTTTAGATGGCATTTCACCTGTCCATCAAGAAGATTTTCTGTTTCGATTGTTGGCTAGCCTCCGTATTTGGAGGCATCTTGTTCTCTGAGAACCCATATGTCCAAGGAACATCGAGAATGTCACGTTCCCCCAAAGGCTGTCCCTTCCATTAACAGAACAAGCGGCTCGGACATGGTAATCTAGTGCCATGTGCAAAGTATCAGAGATCGGGGTTGCCCAGTCTCTGTCCACCCTTTGTTACTCAGGGATTTGCTGGGCACCAAGTGTCCATTCTTAGAACAAAGCCTGCTGTTAGTCTAGATTGACTAGAAAAACAATTCCTGAAGCACTCAAGTGATGGTCACATATCTGTTGTCAGTCTGAGACTTAACAGTGAGGGAGTGGCGTTTAGCCTGTCGGTCAGGCCTCAGTTTGATGACCTCATTTGGAGGTGCTGAGGAGAGCTATAGCTCAAAGGAGACAAGACACCCTCACTCCCTGTGATACATTACTCAGGATGATCCTTCTGGAGCTAGACTTAAACAGCCAGAACTCAGGGAACTGGAGGAGCCACGTGGAGATCCATGCCAGCAAACAGATGTTTCTACAACCACTGGATCCACAAGACTTTCCACCCACTGGCCTGTGATCTTCCTACATTCAGTGTCATTGCAGGTGTTTCCTGAGTCTGAAGAGAAATTTATACATTGGTATCAGACATATAGGCAAATATTAAACTTAGGGACTTGGGCTGAGGCCCAGTGGCGTAGTGGTTGTGCACGGGACTGTGGCCCACTGGGTTGGAGGTTCAATTCTGTTGGGGGCTCGTGGCCGCCCAGGCCAGGATTATGGACGTAGCCAAACTTAGCAGTTTCCTGATTGTATCAGCCACCCTGAGACCCCTGGCAGCTGCAATTCTGTTAGCCTGAAGTAACTGGACCTTTACTGCCATTAGGTGTTACACTGAATGTTCATTGGTTTAAAAGCACACCATATTTGGAATGGAATGTGTGCCCTCTACCTCATCTCATGCTCAGAGATATATACTGCTGGCTGAGCCTTGAATAAACGGAGTTTGATCAGCATTTGTCTTGCTCCCTGTCTCTGTGTCTTTTCTTCATCCAGGTTCGTCGATCCCTAAGGTCCCCACGTGAGGGTCTCGCTGGACGAGACCCCAACACAATTCCAGCTCCCAGGAGCAAAGGCTGGGCCTCCTACTCCCACCACCTGAGGGCAGTGATGCCTAAAAAAAAAAAAAATTAAACTTATGGTCTTGATCTGGACTGGGCTGTCATGTTTTCTCCATATTCAACTGCTCTTGGAGTCAGAGTTCTTTGGGTGCAAAATCATGTGGCTCTGCTGGTGGAAGCACTTCAGTGCTGGCACAGGTCTCTGGCTTCTTCATCTGAGTGAGGCTCCTCAGGAAGGTGAAGCAGTGTGTGTGGCCTACCTCCCGGAAGAAAGAGAGCCAGTTCCTGGAGTCCTCCTGAGATCACACCCACAGGCAGGTATCATCCAGCTGTCCCATGATTGACAGCCAGACTCCACCCCTCTACTTACTTACTAAATTGACCTGAAATTATGTCACTACCATACCTGCCCCTTCCAACAATTCTACCCCCTCTATCCTACATGATAAAATTTCCCCTCTTTCAACTGGGTCATTGCCATTAGCAAATAAAAAATGTCCTTAAAAAAGAGAAGAGGGGGCTGAGCCCCGGTGGCGTAGTGGTTGTGCGCAGGACTGCGGCCCACTGGGTTGGACGTTCAAATCCAGCAGCAAGGCTGGGCCTCCCACTCCCACCACCAGAGGGCAGTGATGCCCCAAAAATCCAAAAAAAAAAAAAAGAGAGAGAGAGAGAGAAGAGGCTGAGCCCTGATGGTGCAGTGGTTGTGCGTGGTACTGCAGCCCATAGGGCTGGTGGTTCAAATGCAGCAGCAGCTCTCCAGGAGCAAGGTTGGGCTTCCTACTCCCACCAGGGCAATGATGCCACAACAAAAAAAAAAAAGAAAGAAAGAAAATCCTTTCTTCCTCCACTTCCCTCCCTGCCTCTTCTGTTATCTTTCTTTTCTGTTCTGCTGAGGTGGGGGCTAAAGGGTGAAGATAAATGGTTTTCCTCACTCCTCTCCTCCCATCAACTCTTACATTCACCCAAACCACTGAGCAGATCACTAATGACTAGCACACTGCACTACTCAGTGAGCAATTCTAAGTCCTCAGTCCAGCAGCATCTGTTGGCCAGTGGATCACTCCCCTCCTGAAAACCATTTCTGTCCTTCGATTCCTCCTTGCCTCCCCCACAGGCTGCTGCTTCTCCATGTCTCCTGGAGGTTCCTCTCACCCACCCCTTCCTATTGATTGTGTTGTCCCTGCTTCCAGCAGCACTCCTACCTCAACGTGGCGGGGGAGTCTACAGTCTTCACAAATCACTCCTTTGGCAACTATCTCTTGGTTTGTAGTTCCCAATTTTCTATCTTCAGCATGGACTTCTCTGCAGCACAGACTCTTCTTCCATCTGCCTATTCGACACTTTCACTTACTGGACTAATAGACATTCCAAATATACCATGTCCAAGATGACTTCGTTTCTTTTTCTTTTTGTGTGTGTGTGGCATCACCACCCTGGTGGGAGTAGGAAGCCCAGCCTTGCTCCTGGAGAGCTGCTGCTGAATTTGAACTGTCAACCCTGTGGGCTGCAGTCCCACACACAACCGCTGTGCCACCAGGGCTCCAGTCGACTTACTGTTTCTTACACACACACACATACACACACACACATACACACACTTTATCATCTCTCTTCTCTCACTGACACCTGTGACTCAAGTAAAAAATCCTATCAGGGCTGAGCCCCGGTAGCTTAGTGGTTGAGTGCGGGACTGCGGCCGACTGGCTTGGCGGTTCAAATCCAGCAGCAGCAAGGCTGGGCCTCCCACTCCTACCAGAGGGCAGTGATGCCTAAAAAAAAAAAAAAATCCTATCATCTAGTCTTCTATTTGTCTCACTTTATATCCAGTCCATCAGAAAGAAAACTTATTCTGAGTCTGACCATTTCTCAACTCTTCACTGGTGGTACCTCACCAAGTCATTATGTGTGAATTATTGCAAAAGCCATTAACTGCTTCCACCATTAGCCTTTATAAAATGTATGTCATGGGACTGAGCCCCTGTGGCCTAGTGGTTATGCGCGGGACTGCGACCCACTGGGTTGGAGGTTCAAATCCAGCAGCAAGGCTGGGCCTCCCACTCCCACCACCAGAGGGCAGTGATGCCCCCAAACCCCCCCCCCCCCCCCAAATGTCACATCATGATGCTCCTTGGATCAAAATGCTCTTGTTGCCCCCATTTTCTCAGCAGGAAGGCCAAAGTACTGACATATAACCAGCCGCATCACCTTGCACTTACATCCAGTCGATTCAGACTGAGACTCACAGTACCCGTATAGAGCGGGTGAGAAATGACCCTGAGGATTTCTGAAACTGCCCCTCTGTGGGTGTTGATAGCGTAGCACAGCTGATGGTTTTCAACTGCTGACCTTGCAATTAGTGTTTTTAGATCGTTTGCCCTCCAATGATTTTATAGGGGTCTCTCTCTTACAGCTTTTTTTTTTTTTTCAGGCATCACTGCCCTCAGGTGGTGGGAGTAGGAGGCCCAGCCTTTGCTCCTGTGGAGCCGGAATTGAACCTCCATCCCAGTGGGCCGCAGTCCCACGCACAACCACTACGCCACCGGGGCTCACAGCTGTTAAACATTCAACCCATCATTTTTATCAAGCATATTTGTACACATGTGGCCATATTCATTTCCAAATATTTTCTACTTGATCCCTTGGTATAAGCTCCTCTTTAGAGATCATCTTTTTTTTTTTTTGGTTACACCCACATAGTTACCTCTACAATCCTTTCCCTTAGCATCCCCCCCACCCCCTGTGAAATTCCTAAGTGACTTCATTGTGAACCGCTTAAGGTCCGCCATCCTACACCTCTGGATGCAAGTTGCATGACGGGGAGGGGACTTTCATTTTGTTCACAGAGGTATTCCCAGCACCCAGACAAGGTCTGCACCTAGTGGACCTAACAGACGCCCCGCTCCCGGCAGGATGTGCTTCTGGTCTCCGTAGCTTGACTGGAACGCTTCTCTGGGGGAGGAGAGCTGAAACCTCACAAGTCCGTTTACCGGGTGGCTCGGGCTGTCCGGGAGCTCCGAACCGGCTCCACCGCTTCTTGCCCTTTCGTGGACCGTGTGTCTGTGCGGCTTGGTTCGACTCCAGAAAGGAAGGGTCTCGGCAAGAAGACCACAGCTGGGGGACAGGGGCCGGCTTATTCACTGACACAAAGTGACGCCTCCCTCGAGGTGCTTCTCGGGCAGCACACATACCCAACGACCACTCCTCACACAGGAAAGGTCCCGGCTATCTGCGGGCAGACCCTCGGGGGGGAGGGAAGGGTATGCGTGAACAAAACGGTGTTTGCGCGCACGACTCCCCGCAACCCGTGAGGTTCTCTGGGTTGGCCATCCTCAGATAGTAGGATGCCGGCTTCCGGCGCTTGGCCTCATGGGAGATGTAGTCGGCTTCCGCCGCTCGGCCTCATGGGAGATGTAGTCTTTCGGGAAGCGGGGCTAGAGCGCCTTTGGTGGGGGAAGGAAAGGAAGAAAAACGTTGGCAGGGGGAGAACACACAGTGGACGAGAGCCCACAACAACGGCCATACTCACACAAAGGCTACACTGCACATTTCCCTCTCTCTTTCCCCTTCTCCCCGCCTGTGCGCGTCTCCAGAAGGGCGCGTCTCCACCCACCTTCGACACGCCGTCTCCGCCTTTCCGACCAACCAGAGATGACGACGGCCAGTTCCCGGGGTGCCTTGCGGCTGTGATGGCGGCCCCCGGTCGGCACGGCCCTCGGTGGGTTCGCGCGGCGCTCGGCGTCTGGCGGCGGGGCCCCGAAGCCTTCCGGGGCCGGCTGAGCCGGCCGCCCGCGTCCTCGGCCTGCCCGCGGAGGTGCGTGTCTGGCTGCGCCGGCGCCGCTCCCTCTGGCCCCCGCCTCTCCTCGGCCTCCCGCCGCTACGGCCCGGGCTCGGCCTTGGACCGCTTGCTCGGACTCCCGCAGTCCGGCGGGCCCCCGACTCCTTGCGCCCCCGCGGTGTCCATGTGCAAAGGTAAAAGGACCCAGCTGAGTGCGCCCGTGAACGTCACCACTTCGGCATTCCAAGTGTCGCGTCGGGAGCCCGCCGAAGACGCTAGGAATGCCTCCCGTGGGCCTCTAGTGGAGAGAGTGACCGCGAGGACCCGAGAGAGGACAGGGAGGCATCTGACAGGAAAGGAAGGCCAGGTTCTACGACTTTGGGAGGCAGAGGGAACACGGCCGGGCATGGCCAGAGACGACCACGAAGGGGCTTGGGGTGGAAGGAAGGCCCTCAGCCCGGTAGAGTTGTGGCTCTCCGCCCCGAACAGGGAAGCAGAGGAGACCCACTAACCACCAAGGAGCCCACCTACTGTGCGTCACCCCTGGGGTAGAGGGGCCCTCTGCAGTAAGTGGACGTAAATGCAATGTGCTAGCAAGCCTTGAAAACATGCAGACTGAGAAGGTTTGCTTTCTATTTCTTTCTATTTATAATAGCTATTTTAATGGTCTGACCTCTCTCATTAGTGTTTTTTTGTTTTTTTTTTTTGGTTTTAGGGCATCACTGCCCTGGTGGTGGGAGTAGGAGGCCCAGCCTCTGCTCCTGTGGAGCTGGAATCGAACCTCCATCCCAGT
>PVJH01029371.1:0-26110 GCA_004026705.1 Nesogale talazaci
TCACTTGGGCGATCTGGACATCCTACATGGCAGTATTTCTGTGATTTGACAAAGAATACTTCTACTGGTGTATGGTCTCTAAGGTTTGAAAACAATGTTTGCGTCAAATTTCCTGTGGTGGTGTCTTAGTACTGCCATCATAGAAGTAGCACCAGTGGGGGACATTAGGGAACAGGATTGAACTTGCTCACTGTTTAGGAGTCTGAATTCAGGGCACTGGCTCTGGTGGGGGCTCTCTCTCTAGGCTTTTGGGGAAGTTCTTGGTGACCTTAAACTCTTGGATGCTTCAATTCCTTGGTAACCTCACATGCCATTAATCCCTGCTCACTCTCCCACCTTCATCCTTCCTTGTCTAATCTACTCTTTGAAACACTCAGAAGAGATTAGATATAGAACCCACCCTACTCAGGTATGATCTGATCAGCACAACAAAGGAAATCAATCTCCAAGCAGGCTTACACCCTCAGGGTTAGAGGTTAGGACTCCAACACATAGCTTGGCATGGGGGTGGTGGGTACAACTCAATCCAGAAGAACTGGAGCTAGACCAGGGGATGTACACTAGAGTTGGAAACAGGGGGAATTTAGGATAGATGATCCCTCAGGACTAGTGGTGGGAGTGGTGATACTGAGAGGTTGGAGGGATGGTGGAATAGAAAGGGGAAACAATTTCAGGGATCTACATATAATCTCCTCTCTGGGGTACAAACAACAGGCAAGTGAGTGAAGGGACACATTGGATAGTGTACGCTATGAAAAAGTAATAACAATTTGTATTTTATTAAGGGTTCATGGGGGAGGGAGGGAAGGAAGGGAAATATGGGGAGCTGGTACAGGCAGCCTAAGTGGAGAGAGGATGTTTTGACAATGATGATGGCAACAAGTGTGCAAATGTGGTCTGCATGCAATTGATGTAAGTATGGATTGTGGTGGGAGTTGTATGACCCCCCAATAAAATGAATTATGTACAAAAATAAGACTATAGGACTGGCAAAACACTGGCAAAGTCATCATTTTCTTGAATCACCTCGATTTACAGATTTGGAGGCAGGTGCTGGGAGGAGAGTCCTTTAGACTTTAGAGCACACCTGGGCCTGCTTATCCTCTCTGAGGCAGGCCTGAGGGCTTGAAGGAGGCAACACACCTTGTCCATCCCAGTGGTGCACAGCAGAGGAAGGGAGAGAAAGGTGCCTGTGCTGTTGGATGTCTTTTGCTTCAGTCCCTACAAAGCAGTGGTTCTCAGGCCCCTGACTTTGGTATTTTAGAATCATCGTAGACAAAAAACAAAAAACTGGCAGTCATATGCTTATGTTAATTTCATGACTGGTATGTAGGGGTGGTGTCTAGCCTGGTTCATCTGGAGATAGCCATTGAGTAAGCCAATGAGGCCTCTGTGTGGGCATGGCTTTGCCCCTATACATCTGGGAAATCTCGCGACATTTCCCTTGTGAAGATGAGAATCTATCTCCCCAGTTGTTGGGAATTAGTCTCAGAGATGATGAAGCACGGACAAGACAAGATGGCAGCGTCTGAGGAGCTGGAGAAGCCACACAGCTTCGCCCTGATGAAGCCAGACCTCTGAAGCTGGAGAGGCCACATAGAGACCCCTGTCAGCGATGAGTTACTTCTGCCACCACTGGATGCTGTTGATGAACCCTGAGCCCTGGAAGCAAGGAGCCATGGGGAGACTTATGACTTTGAACTGGACTGGGTTGGGATGCTTTTTCAGTGTTCCATTCCTTTTGTATGTAAACCCTTTCCTTATATCCATATGCATGTCTATGAAATTTGTTCCTCTAGTCTACCAGGACTAACACATATACCATGTTGGTTGTTGTCAAATACATTCTGTCTCATAGAAACCCTATCTGTTATCTAAGAGAACGATGCCACTGTATGTGGGGCTGTAACCTTCACAGGCTGGCACAGCGGTTAAGCACCCGGCTGCTACCCAAACCCACCTGTAGTCTGGGGAGAAAGATACAGCAGTTTCCATAGCAATTATAACTATGGAGACCCTCTGGGGCAGGGCTACTCCATCCTGTGAGTCAGAAGGTGGCCTTGATTCAGAATCAACTCACAGGCAATAGGTTTGGCTTTTGATATCTTTAAACATAAGAAAAACCTGGAAGCAGATTACCAGGTTTTTAAATCCTATGATTTGGGGGGCTTGAACCACCAACCTTCAGGTTGAAAGGCGCAGTGTCTGTGCAGCCAGGACACTGAACCAGAGTGCCACACAATTAGAGCTGGGAACCACAGTAGCACCACTTGTGTTGCCTGCACGTCCACAGACATAGATGGGATATTCTCCAAGGGAGGGGGCATGGAGCACACCCAGCCTGTGCTGAGAACTCACTGTGACCCACCTCGGCAAGGGCTGTCCCAGGGGCCTTCAGCTGGCCTCTAAGGAATGTCCTGGAAGAAGTCCTTGCATCTTTCACAGTTCAAGCCATCTGTATTATGCTGGCAGACACACTGACCATGAACCTGCCCTGGCGATACACAAACAAGAGGGCTCATCCAGGAGGACTTTGGAATTCTCAGGGTGTTGGGGGGTCTTAGTTTCCCATACCTCAGTTAGCATACCAGTCTTGACGAATTTTATGGTTGGCTTAACTACCTTTTGAATTCCTAAGAACATTCATAGTTGTCATACATAGTTTGGCTTTTCTGAAGTCTAGGTTCTGGGTAGGGCATTGCAGCCCAGGATAGGAAAGGTGTGTGTGTGTGTGTGTGTGTGTGTGTGTGTGTGTGGTAATTTAGGAGAATAAGAGAAACTAGGGAGTTAGAAAAGGGAAGAATTCTGGAGCTAGGAGTCTGATTCTTGAAGGTTACCACAAACTGCCTTCAGTGGGGCATTTCATAGAGGGAGAGACCATTTCCAGGGCAGCTGTGGTGATCTTGTATTTGATATGTCAATTTTATGATTGAGATGTAGGGGTGGAGTCTAGCCTGTTAATCTGGAGATAACCATTGAGTAGCCAATGTGGCCTCCTGTGGCCATGACTTTCTCCTGAGACTTCTGGGAAATCTTGTGATATTTCCCTCATGGAGATGAGAAGCTATCTCCTCAGTTGTTGGGAGTCAGTCTCCGAGACAATTAATTATGGACAAGAAAAGATGGCAGCATCTAAGGAGCTGGAGGAGCCAGAGGAGAAGCCATCTGGTCTTGCCTCGATGGAACCAGATCTTTGAACCTGGAGAAGCCACGTGGAGACCCCTGCCAGCGCTGAGCTGCTTCTACCACCACTGGATGCTATTGATGACCCTGAGCCCTGGAAGCGAGGAGCCATGGAGAGACCCCTGCCAGCGCCGGGACTCTGCACCCACTGGCCTGTGACTTCATGAGTTGAAAGGAGACTTTGTAGACTGGTATTGGGCATATGGGCTAATATCGGACTTATGACTTTGGATTGGACTGAGTTGGAATGCTTTCTCAATATTCCATTCCTTTTGTATATAAACATTACCCTTATATCCATGTGTGTCTTTATGGATTTGCTTCTCCAGTCTACCTGGACTAACACAGCAGCTAAGGTGAAGGTCTAATAATCTTTCCAAGAAGACTCCTCTGACTAATATATCATTGATCAGCATGAGGAGCCACCCCCCTCCCCGCCAGCGCTCGACAGAGAAATAGAATTCTTCCACCACCTCAGTCTTTCAAGATGAGCCTCACGAGTAAGAGATCTCTGCATTGGGACGCTACAGGTGGAGGAACACATGGTTACCCAGGGTGGCTGTTTCTCCCAGACCACACAGTACTGTAACACAACGCAGGCCTTCCATCAATTTCTGTGAGAGGGCGAATGTTCTTCCCCAACCCATCTCCATTCCCTAAAACACAAAGACGAGGCAAGAGAAGGCATGAAGAAACCGGTCATTTTGTTCATTCATCCATTGAGGCTCCACTCTGTGGGAGCTTCCATAGACCCCTCTGTGTAGAGAAGCAGAATTGCCCTAGGAGGCCAGTCAGGGCAGGCTACCCACTGCCTGTCCCGAGACTTAACCCGCCCCTTCTGATCTGACCTGGATGGTTTTGGGTCATGGGGAAGAGAGACTTATAAATGCTCAGTAAACACGCTTCAGCACCCGGCTGGGGAAAGGCAAACAGGAAGTCTGGCTCCTCTTGGATCCTTACCATTCCAGGAGGGCTGAGCCCATCTCCCTGCACCTTCCGCACGGGCCGCCTTCACTAGTATGGCCATTGCAAAAGCAGCTGCTCCCAGCGACCATCTCGTACAGCGTGTAGTCCTATTTCTCAAGGGAATCCTTTTGCCTTCCTCCAAACAAAGCCTCCTCGAGGGTCTGGAGTTTGGAAAAGTTTATCCTCAGGTTTGTTAGTGTCACCAGATCTAGAGAAAGGATAATGATGATGGAAAGAGCTCTGAGGGACCACGGGTTCACA
The DNA here is from genome assembly GCA_004026705.1 of Nesogale talazaci. Taxonomy (NCBI): domain Eukaryota; kingdom Metazoa; phylum Chordata; class Mammalia; order Afrosoricida; family Tenrecidae; genus Nesogale; species Nesogale talazaci. The sequence goes on from PVJH01029371.1 coordinate 4,411, forward strand.
GACTCTCCGCCACTGAGATCCCATGGATGGATGGCAGAAATGGGATTATAAGAATGCACGCTTTGACGATGGAGTTCTTACACAGCAGTTAGTATGAACAATCTGAAGCAAGTCATACCCTGGATCGTAAGGGTTTTCTCTTTTGGGTCCAAAACCTTGAAAACAACCTGTAAAACAAAGGTAGGTAAATTCTTAGTATTCTACTCAAAAAACAAGATGGTCAAACATAGTCAAAGTGAAGAGACCCTGGCCTTATTGGGAAATGGAATTACTGTATCCTAGCCCTGTCTGCCCCTCCCTGCCATTGAGTTGATTACAATTTATTATCATCCTTGAGGACAGAGTAGACCTGTCCCTTGGGGTGCCGAGGCCTTAGATCTTTACCTGAGCGGAGCACCCCAATCCTCTCCCACCCCCCAGAAGTCACGTGTGGCTCCAAACCACTGACCTTGTTAATAGCCCACCTTGTAACCCACTCTGCCACCAGGGCTCTCTGCCAAGTGTAGAATACTGATTGCCATCTGGGTGAACATAAGAACAGGAATCAAGAAGGAATATGAATGAAGATATTAAGCAGTCATCCTTTGGTTTTGTGTGACAGCTGACCCGTAGAGACAGAAGTGGTGGAGAGAGCACTTGAGTTGGTTTTGGGATCCTTTATCAAGTTGGATCTGGCAGGGATTTCGGGAACTGCTTTCTGCCACCCACTCTTCTGTCCTACCTGAGGAAAGGGCACTCCCTAGCCCCATTCTCAGAGCCTTCCTGGTGTAGAGTGTGATGAGTTGGGCTGCTAATCACAAGGCCATCAGTTCGAAAACACCAGCTGCCCCATGGGAGAAAGATCAAGTTGTCTGCTCTTATTAAGAGTTACAGCCTCTGACTCCCACAGGGGACCGTTCTACTCTTTTTGACGGGGCCACTTTAAGTCAGAATAGGCGCAATGATTTGATTTGGCTTAACCTGAACCTCAGGCAAACCCTTTTTCAGTCACCAGCTATCCTCAGAAGGTTCATTGTGGCAGTGTCTTTCTGTGAGATGATCCTGGAGTTGAGATAACAAACCCAGGGCTGTCCAGAGTCTGGGGAACTCTTTTGCAAGAGTTAGAACCAGGGGCTCGGGCCAGGGCACCCAGCTGTGGCTGGATGTGGAGGCTGGGCTGCAGCGCAGGCAGGCACTGTCATGTAGGATTATTTTCTAACCTGCCTTTGTTATTTACCTGGGTGTGCGATGAATTCCAGGCGCCTTTCAATTTAGATATGCTCCCATTCTTAAAGAAAAAACAATAGCACGAATCACATTACACATTACATTAAAGCATCTATACTATAAGACAATCTAAATTAACCAGATTTTTAAAAAGAGCTGTATTCATATTAAAGAAATTCTAGGAAGGAAATGCTACCTCACCACCAGTAGCTGGTTCATCGGAGTATCTGGAGTCATGGACAAGGTCTCCCACTTCCTGAGCTGGACCACAGGGAATGCCGGAAAAGGAAGCAGCACAGTCTTTGGCAAAATATTTGAACACTTTCCAGCTGTGTCCATAGTCCGTGGGCCACTTGACTAGCATCGCCGCCGGCCGAAAGGTCTGTTAAAAAAGTGAGTTACATTTGTGATGACTCCCAAAGATAGGCTTCCATTTTTACCCTTTAGATCGAAAGTTTATATTTAAACGTTTTATATTATTTAAAAAGGAAAGTATACAACAAACACACCAAGAACCCTTTCATGCATGTACTTAGGAGTACAAACTTTTATCCCTCAAATTTAATTTCACGTCAACATTTTGATGCTTCTGTGAATAATTAGTGACAGAAAGATGGGGGAAAAGAAAGTATATAAATAAAAGAGGAAATGTAATTAATATCTTATAGCAACTGCCATGTGATTTTTGGTTGGTACGAGCTGTCAATGAGCCCGCTAACTTCCGTGGGAGTTTCAGGTCCACAGGGAGGCACCTTGGAAGAAAGATGTGGTAATCTATCGACTTCTGGGAGATTAGCCATTGGAAACCTATGGAGTTCCATCCAACCAACAGACAAGCAGTCTAGGCTGGCCAGGAGCTGGAAATGACTTAGTGGCAACTGTTTTTGTTTTCTCTTTGCCTAGAATGTTCCGCTGACAATCCCTTTTACATCCTTCAAAAGCAGGTCAAAGCATCCCCTGGGTTTTCATAGCTGACGTAGTGCCTGCAGTGAAGCACTTCCTTCACATTCTAATTATACCTCTATTTCTGCACCTACCCCTCTGGATTGCACTGTCCTATTTGGAAGTTTGTACTCACACTCACACTGTCAATTTCATGTCATAGCATCTTAATTAGATCTCTATTTCTGCACTTACCACTCTGGATTATAGTCTCTTATGTGACTCATTGGCAGTGAGTTTTATTTTTATTTTTTTTAACCCATTGCTGGTCTGTGAGCTTTTTCAGGGCAAAGATGTGTGTGTGTGTGTGTGTGTGTGTGTGTGTGTGTGTGTTCGCTCTCTTTGTTTTTCAGTTTTACACTCATTCTTTATTACCAAGATATAGCACCAAGCTGACATAAAAATTAGGACAATTAATGAATGGCATGGTGGTTTGCTCTGGCAACCGAGTCCCTGTAGTAAAGACCTGTCAATGTTTCTTGTCTTGATCACAATCTGTCCATATTTCCCTAAGTAATGTCCCCTTCCTGCCCTCTAGTCTATGTTCCTAATTTCCCAGTGTTTGCAGTTTTCCTTTTCACTGTAGTCCCCACTCTTCTAAGACATTTTTTGGTTCTTATTTTGTATTTGTTTTCTGATTAACAAGTAGGTTTGTCTGTTTTTAATCCAAGGACAAAAAGCAAGATGACGAAGGTCATTTAGGAATTGACACCACCTTGTGTTTTCCGCAGAGAAGTGTATGGCCGGGTCAACAGTGGCTATGCTGTAAGTGGAGCAAAGGGTGCAGGCCTGTCGGTCAGTATCTGGAAGGTCAATATCAGATGGCTGAACTGAAATACTGCCTCCAGACCTGAAAAAAACAAGCAAACCCAGAAAAAACGAAAATCTGTGACGTTGAGAGACTCCTGCTTGTCACGTTCATATACCCTGCCCCCTGCCACTGGCATGAAAGACAATCTCTTGGAAATCACATGGCAAGGGACCACCACCATTTCCCAGTCTGCTGGCCACTTCGTGCCCAGGCGAAGAGTGATGTGAGAGCAATGCAGGATTTCTCCTGCGGCGCCCACGCCACACTCTGTGGTTACGCACACGGCCACTGTGTGGCAGCATGACATCCCAGCATGAGAGTGCCCACATAGTCCCTGTGGATGGAAAGAGAAAACTTCCTTCCCTGTTGATAAGTTTGAAGGACACAGGACAGGAGCTATCAAGACTTAACAGGATGCAAACTCCCCACACGCGTTTCCACCAACAGCCACGCTAACAGACACTTGTACTCTACTGCCTCAGCATCCAACACAGCTTGGACTCTCCCCTCTGGGACGGAGATCTGTGAGCTGAGGAGAAGACACAGATGTGCAGATCAGGATTTTGTACTGAGTCAGTTACCTGCGGTGTGTTGGTCACTCATTGGACTGCTAGTCACCAGGTCAGCAGTTCAAAACCACCAGCCACTCTGCAGAAACAAGATGAGACTTTCTACTTCCATACAGGGTTTACAGTCCTGTTAAAACCCTGTCCTAGACTGAGCCCCGTGGCGTAGTGGTTGTGCACGGGACTGCGGCCCACTGGGATGGAGGTTCAATTCCAGCAGCGGCTCCACAGGAGCAAAGACTGGACCTCCTATTCCCAACACCAGAGGGCAGTGATTCCCAAAAACAAAACAAAACAAAAAAAAACCAAACAAACCCCTTGTCCTATAGGGTCTCACACAATGGCAATCGGTGAGTGAATGCAAGTTAGCTGAAAAGTCAGCCTTGATGGGTTATACAGCGAACTGCTAACCTCAAGTTCAGCAGTCCACACTGGCAATTCTGTACCATAGCATTCTAACTATTCCTCGTACCACTCTGGTCTATGTGTGTAAAATGCACCTTGATTTCTTGAAAAGAATATACTCCTTTTTAAAACAATGAAAACCACTTTTGTTCCATTAGGGAATCTACTGTCTTGTTCCAATCCATTATAAATCCTCGTGGCGACATTATTAAACTTGCTGGGTGAGAATAGGGACGCAGGTGTGGGGTGGGGGTGTTGCCTCCGGCCACCATAAAGGGACTTCAGGGAAATCAGGCACGATTGGGTACCTGAGCATGTGCAGACTAGGGCCAACCCCTCCCGCTCCCCCAACAGGCCTCCCCAGCCAGGGGGGAGAAAAGGCAGCTGCAGGAAGGCCCGGGTCTCTCTTCTCTATCCGGGAGGGAGGGGCTCTCCCCCAGGTGCTGGCGGCACGGACTCAGGGTGTTTGCTCTCTCGGACTCAGGGCTTCCTAATTCAGCAGTCATGGTTTTGCGCTCCTGTTTAGGTATTCTTTCCATGTGGTTTTCAATAATGTGTACCTTTGGAGACTGTAATACCTGAAACCTTCCTTTCCCTCATAAAAGTCACTTGGATTACAAAAGCCCTTCTGTCGCATGAATTCTCTCAATGTTGTGAAGCAAGAACTGAGGCATACCACCCCAGAAGTCTACCAAAACCATAAGACAGAAAGGTGCTTTATTAAATAATATTCGAAGAGATTAAAAAAGCAAACGTATTTGGAAAAGATGTTAATCATACCATTTTCAGATTGCCACCATTTCTTTTCTCTATCTGGTTCGAAGCTTGCAATTACATTCTCAATGGGGTGGCTGTTTGGTTGGGAAGATGGATCATATGGAAATCTGGAATCACAGATGAAGCATTTTTGTTCCCTCTGGAAAACACCACAGTTTAAAAATAAAGGCTTGTAATTACTTATTGTTAATCTCAATTTAAAAAACAAGCTGTACTTAACTATATTTGTCTTTCAATCTGGCTAAAAATAAAATTCAGAGGAAATAACAAGACATCCCTTCCCCCCAACACATCAATAGGTGCTTAAATACAATAGCCAACTAGATTTAAATATGACCTAGCCATTTAAAAATTTACATATTTAAGCCCAAAATACAAACGTATAGGGAACTGATTTTTTTTCTCATACAGGTGCTAAGAATCTAGAGGATCTTAGTGCAAAATTTATCTGTAGAGAAATAATCATGATTTATTTTTCTGAGTTATGATTTCTTCCTTAAGTCAACAAAAATATTTTGCAGTAAATTCATTTTAGAAAATGCCTGTAGGTTGTTTCCAACTGTCATCCTTTTCTGTCTCAGGTTTTACAAAGTTTCAGGTGGAAAAGCTCCATGTCACATAGAGATTTGGCTACAGTTTTCTCTTTATTAAACCGATAGAAGAGAGGCTTACGCTTCTCTCTCACAGACTAGAAGGCCTTTCCAGTGAGTTGTATGGCATTTGGGGAGGATGGGTTTCCAGGGTTACCAAACCCTGACCTTTGAGCTTGCTTAATCCACTGCACACCTTAGCAACTGCACTTAAAATGAAGATGCTGAAGGAGGTCTTCAAAGATCTCCCAAGAGCTGGCACGGTATTTCAGGCAAATATCAGCCGGCCTCTGAATGCAGGTTTTCGCAAAGCTCCCAGAAAGTGGGGGCTGTGTATTACAATTCCCTGTCCTGCCCATAAAAGATCCCTGGTGGTGGGGGGGGAGGGTGTTTAATTAAGCACAGTAGCTAATCCAGAAGTTCATGTTTCAAACCCCTTAGTTGCTCTGGAGAACAAAGATGAGGCCCGTAACTTTTGTAAACATTAGTTTTGGAAACCCTGTGACTCCTTAGTGTGCTCAGTCCTTTGGGGTCTCTGAGTTGGAATTTCACTCATACACAAAGCGGTTTGGGGTCGGTGAGGGAAGTGACCTACAATGGCTTCCTGTGCTGCCGGGGACATGTGGATGTGGTCTGACTCTTTAACCTCGGTTCGGCAGTGGCAACTTGAGCTGGCCTAAGCCATTAACATCTCTTTGCCTTTACTTCTGTCTCCTCACTCAACGTGCATACAGTCACACTTGCTCCTTGCTCTTTCGTGAGCCCAACCGAGGCCCCTCTTGCCTTAAGATCTTAGCAACACTTCTGTATTCTCTGATGCTTTTATCTCCCATTTCTCTCTTCAGTTTCTCCATTTAAATGACCACCCTACCTACTGCCACTGCCTCAACCCATGGCCTTCTGCGACTTTCTCTCCCTCATCCCTGCTTTACAAATGTGTTGTTGCCTACCTATATCCTGATCATGTAAGATGAACAAGGACACGACACTTGGTGTTGCTTGTTGTTTCCCCTCCAGGGACCGTGGTAGAATGGTGGTTATGCGTTGGGCTGCTAACCACAAAGGCAGAAGTTCAAAACTGCCAGCCTCTCTGAGGGAGCAAGATAAGACTTGATACTCCCGTACAGAGTTACAGTCTTGGAAATTCAGAGCAATTCTACCCTGTCATCTAAGGGTGCTGTGAATCAGAATTGACTTGATGGCAGTGAGTTGTTGCATTCCCATTACTCAGTGATTCATAAAATTTGCATACTAAGTGATTCATAAAATTTGTTAGATGAGTACATGATGTTTTTTTTTTTTTGCATTGCTGCCCTCTGGTGGTCATGGAAGCTACCCAGCACTGCTCCTGAGAGCCGCCTCTGGATGTGAATGGCCAAGCCCACGGGTCGCAGTCCTGCACTCAACCACTTATGCCACTTATGCCACTGGGTGCATGATGATTTTAATGTTTCTGTCAACCAATAGAGTTTATGTTAGTAAACCAACCATTCAAGATATATATATATATATATATGTGTGTGTATTCTACATATATATATATATATTAGAATCAAGGACCTCTATGACTCTTCATTTGAAGAAATCCTAAATTCCCCTTGGGAATTCAGGAGCAGAGGAGGCTAGGTCATATCTGCATATGGGTCAGCTTGCCCCAGAGTCAGCCAATCCCAGTCCCATCCTGTGGTGGTCATGTACTTGATGTCAATTTCATGTTTGGGAGTGTGGGGGTGGAGTCTAGCCTGTCACTCTGGAGATAGCCAATGAGGCCTCTGTGTCGGCATGGCTTTCATCTGAGAATTCTGGGAAGTCTCACAGTATTTCCCAGAAGAGAGAGACTTGACTGAGTTCATGGGAGACAAACTACTGACAAGATGAGATGACAGCATACTGATCAATCCTGATTCCTGGAGAATGGAGGAGCTGGAGGAGAGGCCACATGGGCTTGCCCTGATGGAACCAGACCTCTGGGGCTGAAGAAGCCACAAAGAGACCCCTGCCAGTGCTGAGGTGCTTCAACCACCAATGGATACTGCTGATGGACCCTGAGCCCTGGAAATGAGGAGCCATGGGGAGACCCCTGCCAGCGCTGGGATGCTTTTACTGCCACTGGATACAAGACTTTGTACGCACTGGAATGTGATTGTCCTGGTGTCATTGCACATGCTTTGTAAGTTGGAAGGAGACTTTATAGACTGGTATTGGACATATGGGCTAATATCAGACTTATGACCTTGGACTGGACTGGGTTGGGATGTTTTTCCAATGTTCCATTCCTCTTGTATGTAAATATTTCCCTTATATCCATATGCATGTCTATGAATTTGTTTCTCTAGTCTACTGGACTAACACACATCCCAAAAGAACAGCCTCAAGCTTAGGGCAGGACCTATTTCCACCACTCCTCCGTTTAAGAAAAACCACGATGATTGCTATTAATTGCTATTTCCTTGAGATCCCTCCAGATTGGAAGGTTCACTGTAAGTCTTGTCCCCGCCACATATTTGTTCATTAGTTTTGCTATGGATATCTTTTTCTTCTGTACTGAAGCAAGATTATTAGTTGCAGCTTTTTCCTGAAGCATCGACTTTGGATGTGGGACATATTTTTCGTGGTAACTTTAATGTAAACCTTAAAGCATATTCTGCTAGAGCTCTATAAGTAACTGCAGATCCATTTATCTATTTTCTAAAAAAAATTTAGGGCCAAACAGGAATGGAAAGAGACTTTGAAGCTCTTGTTTAAAGACTTCATCTGTATCTTTTACCTCCCATCAAAACCACGGCAAGTTGCAACTTCACTACTAAAACTGAAAAATCGAACTTAAGACCATCAAATTGATGCGGACTCACAGCAACCTTAAAAGTCAGGGGAGAACTGCCCCTGTGAGTTTCTGAGACGGCAACTCTTTTGGGGGAGTAGAAATCCCTGCTTGTCTCCCAAGGAGTGGCTAGTGGTTTTGAACTGCTGACCTTCCGGTTAGTTGTCCAATGCTTAACCACTCTATCACCAAGAAGCAATTGTGAGTGTGCTTACCTACACCCTATAGCTCTCCCAGTTGATTTTTTCCAGCCTTCCATCTCTTTTCAAGGAACTGCCATCCTCCTTCCAAAAATGATGACTGTTCATAAGGTTAATGGTAATCTCCCACCCCCCAAATCAGTGTCTGAAATGATTTCTGAGAGCCTGCAAGACTGTTGTTGTACACGGATGTTGGAGATGCTGATGTACCTCTTCTCGAACATTCTGAGGTAAGCGATGCATCCGGACAGGACTTGTCATAGCGGTACCTTCTTTGAGAGCTGGCCGGGGCTCATTAGCACCCTGTCACCTGTAAGCAGCACAATCACCTTTCCTCTGTCAGGTCTGTGGGCTACAAATCTTTCACGCTTGACTTGTGTACAGATGGCCTCTCTTGCACAACTGTCTTGCTTTGTCAAGCCCAAAGGGGCATTGTACCCCCCAATTCAATTTAGGGTAACCTAGAATGCTCATGAACCAGATGACGCTCATCTCAGTGTTTCCAGCCCATCACCCGAGCGGGGCCACTGTGCAGATGCTGGCTGAGCCGCCTCAATCCCCTTGATCATCTTGTATTGGGTTAAAATTCAGTCTGCTAGTCGAGAAACAGCTTTGAAGCATAGTCTTGTTGAGGCTGGTTGGAGAAGATTCCTCATTGTGGCTACATGTGGCTGTCCCAACTTGGTGAGCACTATGAGTCAATGTTGAAGAAATATTTTTTGCTTCGTAGCAATTGCTTGAATAATAGCTCGGGGGAGGAAATCACCCTCCTTCTGCTAAATGAATATTTATTCAGTACTTATAGCCCCAGCTGTAGTATTTTGTGAGTCTCACGATATTTTGAAGCTCTTTCCAGCCCTAAAATTTACGACTTACATTATCTTCTAGATGAACAAAATTGCTGCAGGTTTATTTATGTTCCTTTTGGGGGTCTAACTTTGAGAGACAGACACATTGATCTCTAACTTAGTGTCAGAGGAAGTTGTCTCATGGCAACAGCCGTGCAGGAACACGATGGGCAGTGCTTGTGTTGGAAAGTTTCTATTGTTGGAGGTAAGGGCTACTTCCTTGTCTAGATATGGACTGAGTAAAGTCCCTTGAGCGGTCATCCGCTCCACCTGGCCTTGAATTGAGCAAAACTTCCAGTGTGTCACTTCCCAGTACAGGCATAGAATCTCCTTTCTTACATAGGCACTTCCCACACTTAGAACAGTGCTAGTCACCCTCCTATTGTGTCCACTGACTTAGAATCATCACCTTTTACTAGGTATCAATTAGGGGATGACGCCTTTCCCAGAGACCCAGAAAATTGCCTTAAATGAACAATTCCTGGAAGAGTCTGGGGCCAAACACTAGGCTTATGTCCAACTTCCTTCCTGTGTATCCTCTCAGTTAAGTGGCTGGCAGCATTGTCTCAGACATTTCAGCAGGTAAGGACCCAGATGACCTCAGATGCTCCTGTATCACAAAGAGAGAGAGAACCAAACCAAAGAAAAAATTACTAAAAACAAAGCATAAACAAACAAACAAACAAACAAACCATAAAGCTACTGGTTCTTTTAGTAAACTGTTCTTTTTTTTTTCTTTAGTTTTTTTTTGGGGGGCATCACTGCCCTCTGGTGGTCGTGGGAGCTACCCAGCCTTGCTCCTGGAGAGCCGCTGCTGGATTTGAACCGCCAAGCCCGTGGGCTGCAGTCCTGCAATCAACCACTAGGCCACTGGGGCTCAGCCCAGTAAACTCTTCTTTAAGAGCAAAAGGCAACACAAAAATGTACACATTGGGATTTTTATGGTTGGTAGACAACACAATTTTCAAGAGGCAATGGGAGATTGATGTACAGAGTTTGAAGTGCCACACCTTCTTTTTCTATCTCAGGCAGAACATAGAGAACTCAAGTTCAGCACAACAGCCTTGAGGTCCGGAGGAGTCTTCAATCTTCACCAGATTACTCATTTCCTGCCATGCAGTTGAGTCCATCTTGCAGAGATCTTACAGAATTCGGCAGAACTGCCCCTGTGGCTTTCTCTTTATGGGAATAGAAAACTTCATTTGTCTTTTTTAGAGCAGCTGGTGGTTTTGAACTGCTGACCTTGCTGTTAGTAGTCCAATGCATAATCCACTACAGTAGAAGGGATTCTCGTTAGTCTCTGGGAACAGAGTCAGTTATGCCATTCTAGGGCAGCCATGATGGAGTGTGGTGGCATGGTGGTTATTCATTGGGCTTCTAACCGCAAGGTCAGTAGTTCAAAATCAACCACTTGAACTTTGGGAGCAAGATGAGGTTTTCTGCTCCCCGAAATAGTTCTAGTCTCAGAGGTTGTTCTATCCTCCTCTATTGGGTCACTCCGAGTCAGACTCTATCCATGGGACTGAGGGAGAAGATAGCTAACTAGATCAGTGGATTGTATAATAATTTATAAAGACTGAACTCAAACGCTTTTCTAATTATAGAGCCAATCAGAAATATAAATTAAACAGCTATCCCCTCCACATGGATGAGTCATGATTTCCTGGCTGAGGGATTAAACAATGACACCCGTGTCTTCTTTCTCTAGCAAGGAGTATTGTCTCTTTCTTTAGGATTATCTCAGCTGCTCCCTGTACACATACAAAAAGAGACATCACTGATGACATAAGGTCCCAACAAGGAAACAAAAGACCAACTCACCTCTAGGTAACTGAGGATGCAATATTTCTGGGCTCCTCTCAGCCCACAAGTGCAGGAAGCTGTTAGCTAAGCACCACGACCTATGAGGAGGTCACCAGTGGGAGGGTGGCAGGCACCCTTGATGCAGTCGTCTTGGGCTTGTGAGTCACTGAGCAACCTTGGAACACAGGAGACACGGTTACCTGCAAGGTAGCCCAAGACAGCACATGGTCTGAAGAAGCACCTACTTCAGAGGAGAGCCTGCTTATTTTCAATGCCTATCTTGTGGTTCATTAAGGAACCCAGATGGTGCCGTTTCTAACAAAAGGGTTCAAAACCACCCATGATCCATAGAGGAAGATGAGGCAGTTTGCTTCTGTAAAGATTCAAGCCTTGGAAACCTTGGGGCAGTTCGACTGCGGCCTACAGGGTGGCTCTGAACTGCAATCGACTCCACCACAGTGGGTTTTGTTCATTTGTTTTTCTGTAGTCCATTAAGATTGCCTTCAGTGCGTGCAATCCATTTTGTGTGGCTACCTGAAGCACCTCCCATCTATACCCTCCAAAAAATCCTTTTTAAAACACTGAATGTGGAAGAAATTGTAACCCTTATGCATTGCTGGTGGGTCAGTAAGATGGTGTGGTTACTGGGAAAAGCATTCTGGCAGTTCCCCTAAAAGTGAAGCTGAGGATTTTTATCCTATGACTCAGTGATTCTACTTGCAGGTGTCTGCCTAAGAGTCTTGAAAGCAGGAACTCAGAGACTCATGCCCCACTGATCCCTGCAGCCTTATTCACCATAGCCCAAAGGTAGAAATGGCCCAAGTATCTTTCGACAGACCAATGGATCAATAACATTTGCTCATCCATATGAAAAATCTTATTAAGCCCCAAATAAAGAGGAGTTCTGATACATGTTAGGACATAACTTTGAAAGTGCTATGATGAATGAAATCAACATAAAAGAAAAAATATTTATGATCCCACACAGGAGAAATATATAGAATATGCAATTCTAAGACAGTAAAAGCTTATTAGAGGTTAGGGAGTTGGATGAAGGAGTGAAAGAATAGTCATTGCTGAAAGGGCATTGAGTTTGTTCAGGGCAATGAAAATAATGGTGATATGTGCAACAGGAAAAATGTAATGTTTTACTGTTACGGAGTTGTATAAGAATGGTTAAGGTAGTTGAGCCCCGGTGGTGCAGTGGTTGTGTGCGGGACTGTGGCCAACAGGGTTGGTGGTTCAAATCCAGCAGCAGCTCTCCAGGAGCAAGGCTGGGCTTCTTACTCCCACCAGGGCAATGATGCAGGATTGGGGGGAGGGGAAGAAGAAGAATGGTTAAGGTGGTGTATTATTTTTAGATATTTTTACCACAAGGGGAATAAAACCCTATTTTCCCCAATGATTTTATTCGGGGCTCTTATAACTCTTATAACGTTCTATACATCATTTGGATCAAGCCTATTTGTACATATGCTGCCATCTTTATTTCCAAATATTTTCCACTTGAGTCTGTGGTATAAGCTCCTCTTTCCCCATCCTTTTTTTTTCTTTTATAAATAATTTTATAGGGGGAGGGAAAAATTTTAGAGGGATGTTGAGGACAATACTTTTGGGAATACTAGATCTCTCCTTTGGATGCTTTGCTGATGGGACATGTAGAGGATCCAGAATTCCTTTGCAGGGATTTATTCTTTTAGACAAGTTTCATCCTGCAGGATGGGACTGCAGCTGTTGGCTTAAGAGATTTAACATGTTATCCTAACTTGACTTGGCCAAACTTGTTCTGATCAGATGTGTACTTTTCAAAAATAGAACTACTCCAGGACTCAGAGAAATGGAATGTATGTAATATCACATAAGAAAATATGGATTTCTTTTAAGGTTTAAAATACTGGACTGAAAGTGTCTAGACATATAAGTAGTTGAACTTTCATGCCTGAGCATTGATTCAACAAAATTCTTTCTGGGCAGAAGTTTCCACCAGTCAGGTTATCACCTAACCAGCAGATGGGAGTTGATTCGGGGAACAGAGTTGTTTCTAGCTTCCAATAATCATTGCTTTCCTCAAAAATCATAGGACAGAACCTTCTTAGAAATGAACTTAGGGGCTCTGGCCTAAAACACAGAGTAGATAAAATGAAGGGTCGCTTGGCAGAAATAACTCTTATTTCATAATTTTTTAAAGAGTTTTGGTGATATTTTAAAAACATGTGAGATGTTTTCACCTACGTTAGAGCTCCCTTCAATGTTTTAGAGCATATGAGCACACATGGGCATTTCATTATTCTGGATTAGGACAGGTACCAAGGATGCGGGTCAGATAAGGTTTGCACAGTCCATCTGTCCCTCACACCCATGGGGACAAGGCTCTTGCTGTGCTTTGTCTTCACTTCCATCAGTCAAAGTGCATGACTTATGTGGACCCCAATATTTCTAACATACGTGCATATATTTACCATATGGCATATATTTACCACATGACATCAACTCAATTACAGTGAGTACACATATAAGGATATGTGTGTGCTCATAAATACATATTAGATATACATTCCAAACTGTCCCTAAGTTTGGGTGTTTTCCAGTTGCTATTTCCGAAGTATAGGTTAATAGAAGCTTTCCTCAATCCACATTCATCACACAGTCTCAGGGGGTGGAGTATATGTGGTTGCCTTGGTCCTTCAGCCATCCATCACTTGTCTGCCTGTCTGTTACAATTCAGTGGCTTGGACATCGCTATGATGTCCAACATAGCGACATCGCTATGTCGCTGGTATTTAAAATACTATCTGGGTGGGTGATTTTGAGCAGAGCTTCCAGGATAAGACATTACAGCAGAACTTCCAGACTAAGACAGACTAGAAAGAAAGACCTGTTACATCTTTCTGAAAAGTAGCCCTGGGAAACCCTTAAGGCCATGACAGAACATCGCCTGACAGTGGCGCCGGAAGATGAGCCACCAAGCTTGTAAGACATTCTGAGGCATCGTGGCTGCTCCAGTGGCTTCCAGTATGTCAGCGGTACAAAGGTGGTGCCTGACTGGACAGCAGATGCCATTTGTTCCATGTGGGCTCACTGTAAACTGGAGCTGATTCAATAGCACCACTAACAACAATTACACAACCACGCATCTCCCGGGAGATTTGGTGAAGACCGCATAGCACTCAGGCTCAGAGATCTGTGGCTCCAGGTCTGTGAGCTCTTTTCAGTTTTGAAGATCTCGCCAGCGAGACGGGTTCCCTGGCCTGGAAAGGCTTTCTGAGCAATTGTGACATGAATGACCTAGACTGTTGGCAAGGCTGAGTAAGGTGGGGCAAGGGGTCCCATGACCTTCAGCAGTCCCTTCAGATTCTGGATCCGGGTTGAGTCCCCAAGAGAATAATCAGGGCAGGGTTAGACGGTGATGAATCTCCTTGACCTCATCCGGGTCAGACCTCAGCCTCACAGACCAAGTGGTGCGGGGCATAATCCGAGAGATCTCAAGGATCCCACCTCTGGGTCTCCCCCCTCTGGACCTCTGCTCATGTTGCTGAGTCGGGGTGTAGGGTGTGAGGATGTGGATTCTCACTGAGAGAGACTGAGCCGCTGGCTCACTAGAGCCCTCCTCCACTCCCCGGTTACCAGCCAATCTGCTGGGAACTAGCGCAGGCAAAATCACCCAGGAGAGATCCTTCACTTGCTTCCAGGAAGATACTGAGCACACATTTTTGAAGAAAATGAAATCTCCTTGCGAGCTCAGTAACCAAAGGCAGGGTTCCTGGAGCCTCGAGCAGAAGTCAAGGTCAGAGAGAGTAATGGTTGGAGACATCCTGCCCATGACCAGCTTGCTCAGCTTGTTACAAACAGCAGAGGGGTGAAGAATTTTGTTTTTTAGCTTAGAGCACCTGCTTTTTTAGAAGTGGAAATGTTGCCTGTGAAGTTTTTAGGAGACCTTAATGTTAGGGTAATTGCCATGTTTAAAGCAGAATCTCTTTAAAAAAATCAAATTATTGGGGGCTTTTACAACTCTTACAACAATCCACATGGAAGAAGCACACAGCCTGTGTGATCCTGTTCTTGGGGGAATCAGGTATCAGACATCAGAAGACCTAAAATAAACAATCATATCCATGTGAATGGGGGTGGAGTGGAGACCCCAAGTCCTTCTGTTCACATGACATTTCCTCACAGAAGGGTCACAAGGAAAGGACGAGTCAACCAGGGTGCAGTAGAGCACCGATAAAACCCACGACACTTCACCACATTCACTTAGGCACCTATGGCCTGGAGGAGGTGCACTGGTGGAGTGGGAACTGGAAACAAGGGAACTCGGGGTGGATGGACCACTCGGGGCCAGTGGTAGGAATGAAGTTGCTGGATGGGTGGAGGGAGGGTGGAGTGCAGAAAGGAAGCCAGCTGTGGGGATCTGCAGACGGTCTCCTATCTGGAGGGCAGACGTAGGGAGGAGTGGGCAGGGGGAGATGTTGGGCAGTATAAGATAGGACAAAACAATAATCATTGCAGAGTAATGAGGACTGGGGGTGGGGAGGGGGAAAGGTTGGAGGAGAAAGGAAGGGGGGCCCATATCAAGGGCCCAAACGAAGGGGCAGATGTTGGGAGAATGTCGATGAGGACAGGCTAGTGGGGGTGCTTGGCAGTGTATGTAACTATGTGTTGAACTAAGTATGATGGAAAGCGATATATGAGCGCCCAGTAAAATGATAAATTAAAAAACTCACAACACCCCTCAAGGTCTTTAATGCTCCCTCCTCTCCCACCTCACTATCACTCTAGTTTTACTTTATAAATCCGCTAGACCGAAGCATGTACACTGCTATAGATAAGAGCTCTATCCAGGACAGAATTACTTTTAAAAGCCAAAAGGCATTTATTTGATTTGTCAATTAAGAATCTAAAAGTATTTTTACTGGTGACCATCATCTCCTGATGACAGCCTCTCATGGAAAACTCCATGCAGTTGGTTTCATTCCCCCTGGAGGCCGTTCTGGTGGCTTCATGGGGGCTTTCTTGGCTGTCGTGTTAACAGAAGCATGTTGCTAGGCCTTTCTCTGGAGGAGTTAGGACTCTCTACGTGTGGATAGTAAACACGACTGAGTGATTTTTCTAGTTGTTTGGCCCGATGACTCAACAACATAACAACAAAGCCCAAGTGAGAGTCATTAAATCCATTCTGACCCATTGTGACCCTTGAGGATGGCCTAGAACCACCCCTGTGAGTTACAAGGAAGCAGAAGGCCTCATTTCTGTCCCCATGGAATGGTTGGTGGGTTTGAACTGCTGATTTGGGGGTTAGCAGACCCAAGTGCCCACTCCTCCACCTCTGACTTTCCCTCTCCGTCTCACGCTGCCATCCAGTCAACGCTGACTCAGAGAGACCCCTGTTGGTGTCTGAGACTGTACCTGTTTATGGGTGTTGGTCCCAGTTGCTCTCCCTCCGTGTTACTGGTGATTTCAAACTGCCAACTGTGCAGGTCTTAGCCAGCCTCCAGCCCCCTGGCTCCTCCACAGGACTCCTTATTCAACCGAATAGCCATGTGGAGATATAAACAGATTGCTAGTGACTGGACTCTGACACAAAATGACCTTATAGGGCAGGGTAGGACTGCCCCTTAGGGCTTCCTAGGCTGTAATCTTCATGGAAGCAGACTGCTACATCTTTCTCTTATGGAGAGGTTAGTGGATTAAACCATTAACTTCTTGGTTAACAGCTGAATACTTCACCCCAGAACCACCAGGACTCTTTTTAAAGGTATATAGCATTATATTACAAAAAAATTGGTCCACATCTAAGCCCGCAGCTCTCCACCCACCCAGGGGGACAAACAGCAGAAAAGTGGGTGAAGGGAGACAGCGGTCAGTGTAAGACATGAAAAAGAAATCGATAACTTATCAAGGGTTCACGAAGGAGGGGGTAAAATGAGGAGCAGATACCAGGGTTCAAGTAGAAAGCAAATGTTTTGAAAATGATGATGGCAACATATGTACAAAAGTGCTTGATACAATGGATGGATGGATTGTGATTAGCTGTAAGAGCCCCCAGTCAAATGATCTTTTTAAAAGTTGGGTTTTATTTTAAAATCACTTCTATCAAATCTTCTGAGACATTTTAACCCAAACAGAAAATGAATTTTGACAACAAATATAATACCAAGGTGCAACAAAAAGGTCAGTTGATACACATTTCTTTGTCAGGAAATGGTTCATTTTGATTTTCCCAGACTAAAAAATATAGGTCAAAGTCAGCTATTGGTAGAGGTAATAGCTGCTATCAACACGCAGTCTTTATCAGCCCTCACATGTACCTGATGGTTCTTATTTTATTCTTTAAAACACAAGGTTTTGCTGAACCCTGGTGGTGCAGTGTTGTGTGTGGGACTACGGCCCACAGGATGGACAGTTCAAATCCAGCAGTAGCTCTCCAGGAGTAGGCTGGGCTTCCTACTCCCACCAGGGCAGTGATGCAGAAAAAAAAAACCCAAAACAAACAAAAAACTTGACAAGTTTTCAAAAATAGAAAATTCGTTTGCTATTAATGTTTTGGAGGAAATAGTACAAAACAAATGTGCCATCTTTAACCTATCTTAATGGAGCTTTGCACATTTTAAATAACATTATAAATTAGGTGGGGGTTTACATTACATATCGTTATCTTTTTATTTAACAGTTTAAACTGCTAATTAAACTTTCAAATAATTTACCCTTCATCCACTTTTCACCCATCTTCATCTTCATGAAGTTTTTCCTTAAAAAAAATATCACATAATGGCTCAGCAGCAGCGGAGAAAAAATAATCACATAATTAATATGTACTCATGGTAGAGAAATCTTAGCAAGGCAAAATTTGACAGCTTAAGAATGGGGCAGTGGGGGGGGAGGGTTACTATTATCTTGCTGAGTGCTTTCCATATCTTTTTTTCTTTACAAATACATATTTCACCCCAAATGTTATCACACTGTATATTGTTAATAGATAAAGAGGATTTAAAAAAAATCATGGTAAAAGGGCATAAAAATCATGGTAAAAAATCATGGTAATAAAAAAAATCATGGTAAAAGATAATGGAACTTTTTTATATGGATGTTTTTCAGCACTTTTGTACATAATCACACATCTTTCTGCACAAACAAATGTCCTTAGAGCAGTGATTTTCCACCTCATGAAGGGCATCAGGGTTGCCTGGGGCTTCTCCAAGTCAAGCCTGTACCTCTTCCCTTTGTGGTTTTTGTCATCCCATCCCAGTTACTGTGGAGGGGAGCCTTGATACAGAAGAAAGTATGCACTGCAGTGGGTTTGTGAAGGAAGACGATCAATTGCTTTTCTACACTAGGATTCTTAACTATTGAATAGTATTTCTCTGAGTTCAGCAACCAGAATTTATCTCAAGAATCTCCCATTATTTTATTCTAATATTTTTCTGTTATAAATATTTTGGTTACATCTGTGTATCCTTAATGATCTTCTAAGATAAGATGGAAAACAGAGTGGAAATCATGGGTCAAAGAAATATATATATATATGTATATATGTGTGTATATGTGTATATATATATATATATCCCTGATAGCATAGTGGTTGCATATTGGACTGTGATCTGGAAGGTTGCCAGTGTGATCTAGAAGGTCATCAGTTCAAAACCACCAGCTGTTCTGCCAAAGAAAGATGGGCTTTCATACCTGTTGTGCCAGTAATATAATCTGTGAACTTGTAAAGAGGTGGAGTCTAGCTGGTCAATTGGGTCACAGTCAATGAGGCCTCTGTGTAGGCATTCTCCTGAGGATTCTGGGAACTCTTGTCTTCCTCCCTGGAGGTAGGAAACACACTCCCTCTGTGAGACATACCTGCTGACAAGTCACATGGAGCTACACTGATGAAGCCAGAGCCCTGAACTGGAGGAGCCACGTGGAGACCCATGCCAGTTCTTCCACCATTGGATCCACAAGACTTTGCATCCACCAGCCTGTGATCTTCTTGCATTTGGCATCGTTGCATGTGTTGCATAAGTCTGAAGAGGAATTTGTAGACTGATATCAAGTATAGGGGCTAGTATTGGACTTATGAACTTGATCTGAACTGGGCTGTGAGGGCTGTGATGGTTTCTCAATATACAATTGTTCTTTGATGTAAAGCTCTTTCTTATATACACATATGAGTGTCTATGGATCTGTTTCTCTAGTCAACCCAGACTAGCACACTTGTAAAGAATTACAGTCTCAGACAATCAGGGAAAGGTTATTTTGATGGGAGTTAGACTTTGACTACAAGAGCCACAATAAATAATTCACTGCCCCTGCACGCTGGACTGCTGCTTCCATGAGCGTTGATTGTGGATCTGAACAAGACAAAACCCTTGACAACTTCAATCTTTTCTCCGTTTATGATGATGTTGCTTATTGATCCAACTGTTTGTATTCTTCCATTGAGTTGTAATCCCTATCGACGGCTGTAATCTTCTATCTTCTTCAGCAAGGGCTTCACATCCTCTTCCCTTTGAGCAAGCAAGGCATGTCATCTGTTAATAAACCTTCCTTCAATCCTGAAGCTTCATTCTTCTTCGTGGAGCCCAGCTTCTCTGATGAGAGGCTGGCACACAGATTGAACAAGTGTGGTGAGAGGACACAACCCGGCCATGCAGCGTCCCCTTGTTCTGTTTGCACAACTGCCTCTTGATTCATGTTCAAGTTCCACAGGAGCACAATGAGCCATTCTTCTCAAGGCTATCACTGTGATCCCCCCCAATCGAATACCTTTGCATTATCAATAAAACAAATTAAACATAAAAAGCACCAAGAATTATAGGCTCAGAAACCCACAGGGGCAGTTCCACCTTGTCCTATAGCGCTGCCATGAGTTGGCATCAACTTGATGACTGTGTTTGGCATATATATCATAGGATATATAGGTACATAGAATGTGACATACATATAATATATAGGCATAAATAAAATATTATACATATACACACAGAGTTGTTAGCTTCCATCAAGTTCATTCCGTCTCCTGGTGACTCCTTTTGCATATATAACAGCTCCACAGAATTTTTCAAGGCAGAGACCTTTTAGACATAGGTCACCAGCTTGTTCTGGGTGAATTTGAAACCAACAACTTTTTAACAGGTAGTGAAGCACTTAACTGTTTGTACCAACCAGCTTTCAAAAGACCTGTGGAAAATCTCTATTTTTCATTCCATTTTTCCATGAACTTTTGTAAGGTCCCTCATATGTATTCATACATACCCCCCCACCCCATACACAACCATGCCCCACACAGATGTTTCTGTGTCTGTGCATATAGACATATAAACCCAAGCCAAGACATGTGACTAAATCCAGAGCTTCTGGGTAGGATGGAGCTGCCAAACATGGGTTAGTAAACCAGGGAAAATGAGCATTTTGCTGTTGAGTTTATTCCAAGAATGGTGGGGTTTCAAAGTCAAAATCTTTATAAAGCTGACACTTTCATTTTTCTTCCATAGAATGGCTGATGGGTGTGAAATGATCTCATGCTTAGAATTCCAAAGCCTGTCCCACAGTTCCACCCAAACCCTCAAAACCAAACACACTGCCTTGGCGTCTACTTGTGGACTCCGTGTGACCCTGTTGGACAGGGTAGAACTGTCCATAGGGTTGGGAAGGCTGGAAATCCTTGCAGAAGTAGACTGTGCATTTCTCTTGGGGAGAAACTGATGGGTTTGAACTGCCCACTTTTCAGTTAGCAGTTGAATACTTTTACCACTACAACCTGGGCACCTTTTAGGTCGGTATGCCAGCACAAATCATTTGCACCAACCAGAAACCAAAAAGAAACAAACCAACTACCCACCCATAGGCTAGGGGCTTGAATTCATCTAAACATGCCCCAAAGAAAGCCTGGGTGAACTATTTCTGAAGTCACGCAGTTCTACCCTGAAACACATGGGCATCAAGAATTGGGAACAAAGGCGCATACTGTTACACTGCCATGTGGAGGATTTGACCCAATGGATATGAACTCTTGCCTATGAGAACTGTGGTAGACCTGAACTCTCATCAATGCTGTGTAGTAGGAATTTAAAGTATTTTGTCAGTTTACAAGGAGATACTTCGTCCTTGTTTTTATTTGAAGAGCAGGGAGGGCTACTTATTTGTTATGCATTTACAAGTCTATTCATTTTTATATTCTCTTTTCCATGATCTTTCCTAATGAATTCTTTGTTTATCCTATATTTGTATATTTGTAATCCCATATTCATTATCCTTCTCCTGCCATATTCTCCGCCCTCCAACCCTAGCACACATTTCCTGCTCTCTGGACCCTCGCCCATGCTTGCGGTTAGTAGTTGACTGCCTTCAACTTCACTCTCCTAAACCCCAAGCCAGTGTCTGTGTGAAATCTGTTGGAAAGATTTCAAATGCTCGAGCTTAGCACATTTCCCATGTTGGGATTCAAGTTCTTTACGGAGTCCAGTGTCCATTTCTGAAAGCCAATGTCTTAAGAAAACGACACACGGGGCCAGTACTCCCAAAGCATCTCCATTTAAAGATGAGTTCTAGCTGGGGCTCGGTGGGTGATGCATTGAACTGCCAATTACAAGGTCAGCGGTTTGAAACCACCAGCCACTCCATGGGAGAAAGGGGGGGTGGTTTCTACATCCATAAAGATCCACAAAAATCCAAAGGACTGGAAACTTTGTGAAGACCCACAGGCACATCCAGAGTGGAACTTCAGGAAGGTCCCTTTGCATCGACTGA